>WEIU01020377.1:684391-749265 GCA_013389925.1 Aegithalos caudatus | reverse complement strand
CCCTGCTGGACCTGACTGGGTCAGGCCCTCAGGTCCTGAGCATCTCTCGGTGGGCCCTGTTACAGTGATAGTCTCATGAAAAATCTTAATTTTATTAAGCCAATTAAACACGCGGACTCCTTTAAATGGCCTCAAGTCACAAATTGTGTGCTGTCCTCATTACTTCAGATCTCCCACTGAGGGATTTCATTATGACCATACTGATGTGGTCATCTCCACTTAATTGTATTAAAATTAGTGAAACAAGTACCAAGTACACTAAAGGTGGGCACCTCTCCTCGTAGGGACTGCCTACCCTTTCTACTGCCTAAGCACATGCGGTCTGATCAGTAATGACAAATGGTTTCCAAGCTATCAGGGGCCTTATTTATCACTCCATTTGCACGGTGCTGATGAGAAAGCAGTTCACCATGTTTAATTAGCACCGCAGCCCTGTTCATACAGTCATGATTAACAGCATTCCAGTAACCGTATTATGAGAAGATATTTTCCAAGAGTAACTTGAATCTCACATCACAACAGAATTAACATGATTATATGTGGAATGTCATTAAAAAAAACCCTTAAAATCGAGTACTAATTTTAAATAAACCAATGTAACAAAACTTTTCAGTTCCAAAGCCTGAAATGCCATTGGTTTAAGAACTGGGCTGCCATTTGAAAACGCACCTGTGTCTTTAACAAAAATTTTGCAAGTCATTAGTCAGCAGTGTCACTAATGCGTTTGAATCATGTGAAGAGCTAATCATGGAGCTATTCCACTAGCAGCTTATAGAGTATTAACAATTTATTCAAGCCTGTTTGAACAATTTTTAGCGTGAGAAATGCAGCGCATGTTTGTGTTGGCTGCATCAATGTGATAGATTACAATAATTGCTCAAAGCAAATGAGGTATTTATAATACATTAGGTCAAATTTCTCTTTTTTAAATGTGTCAAAACACAGATTCATATAGCTACTGTAATTCATGGCCTCATTCTTCTCTTTTGTAAGTTAGTTTATTAGTTTAAATTGGAAGTGGCTCCAAAGGCAATAATGAAGCTATCTGGTACAAAACAGGTGTGAGTGTGCAGAGCATCAGTCACAGCAATGATCTGCTCTGATTCCTACTGGAATTCTGTTTCATTGAAAAAAACAACCAAACAAGTGTTTTGGCCTGAATGCCACTCCTAGGAAAAAACACTAATGAGATTTTTTTGAGTGAGTTTCTCTAGTGACACCTGAGCAGCAGCAATTTCAAGAGCCTTCACTGACCAGCCACTGTAGGGGCTACTGGTAGCCTAGTACCATCTTGTGGACAGATGTGTCTCCAAGGAATAGCAGAGGAAAGAAGGAAATTGGAGGTGCTATAGAAGTAGATTGGGCTAAGGAAGCCATTTGGTATGAAAGAGAAATGAAATATCATTTCATCCATTATGTTCCAGTAGTTAAGACTGTTAATTTACCTTTTAATTTACCTTTGTGGTTTTTGGCCTCTAGTTGGTCACACACCACTGCACATTAAACAACAAACCACAGATCAGATACACACTAGCAGAGCAAGGGGTACATCAAAACAGTGAAATGTTATTTCAATAGGGCTCCATCAGCCAACTCTCAGTTGTTTGTCATCCATACCATTCCTTTGATCTATTTTACAAATGATTTTTATAGCTCGATTTTTTTCCTTAACACAGAACCTAGACCTTTTTTCCACATTTTCATTTTCAATGATTGGTCCCTTAGATCCATATATTTCTCATGCTAACTACAGCTTATAGATCAGAGAGGTCTCTTCAGTGTCAGGATGAATCATTGACCCCCTGCACCCTGGATTTTCTGCAGGCTTGTATTCATACCAGGTTCTTTACTGCCCCAGGTGTGCAGATAAGCACCCTCCCAATCTCAGAGTGGGAACTGAATCATTCATAAGAATGTGAAACAGATGCACCCAACTTATTTTAGTGGAAGCTCCTCTGTTGTTTCCATCTTTTACCCACTGTATATACATCTTTCCTTGTTTTGCAGAACATCACATGGGTTCAGACCCTCATCTCCCTTTTCCCCAAAACAATTTAATGCTTTTCTACAATATATTTATTGCTTCTTTCAAATGGACATTAAAAAACCTGTTCTCCTCTATTTTTATAATAACCTTTGAAAATATTCTCTGTCCAATAGGCTTTTTTCAGTCTTGTCTTTCAACTAGACAATCCTTCAATCCTGTCACGGCTTTTAGATATGCTAATGTAATATGTTTTGCAAAAAGATATTTAAATTAAACCTTTTAATTGAAGTTAGCTGAACCAGTGTACTAGAGGCCACATCCCTTAAACTGCCAAGTGATGTGTTAGTGCCCACAATACTATTTACATTTTAAAATAAAATTTTAAAACTACTGTGAGTGTTCATCTGTGTAGTATTGTATATTACATTTTAAACTAAAATTTATTTTCTGCTGTTTCTACTGAGGGACAAAACAAACCACAAGCCCAGCAGAGCATAAATACAGGTTCATTTTTGATAAAGACTTGTCCTTCAGGTTCTTACACAGCTCCTGTTTTTTACCTGCTGTGTACAAAATATCCAACAGTTTTCACAGCCTTCCTTCCTACTTTTGGGATTCACAAACCTACTTTTGCTTCTGCGTTGTTTAATCATCTGCTTTAAAATGTTTTACTTTTCTATTTATCTGCTAAGATGCTTTAGTCTTTTGCTTTTGGTGAGTTTCTTCAAAATCTGCCCATTTTAAACTGCACAGAAAAGTTTCTTCCACTTTCCCTCTTTTCATAGTTTCCTTAGACTGACCTCCAATTTTCCCATACTAATTTCCTTAGATCCTTCCACTCTTGTCCAGGTAGCTGTAGGAATTTTCCCTAACTCATGCATTTAACCAGTCACTGTAGCATCAATGGTCATTAATATTTTACCCTCCAGCCCTGTGGCCTTCCTCATCTGTCTCTTTGCAAGGGCACATTAATGACAGGTGATATTACTTTTCATTTGCACAAATTCCTTTTTTGCTTGTGTGAAAGCAAGTTAGGGCTCTTAATTCTTTCACTGGGTTTGGGTTTTTTTCCAATTCATATTTTTATTTGTATCTGACTAAATGGTGTCTCTTTGATCTCCTTTTTCTATGCTTTATTTTTGGAACTTTTATTGTTTAAAAATGCTTTGTTCAATGTCTCCTATAATCTCCTTTGTTTCTTAGCTTAATTTTATTCTCTTTTAACTTCAACTTCTTTACAGAGAACTCCAATCCCCTAAGTCAGCTGTTTGCTGGTTTGCTTTTCATATTTCTTACTTAAATCCATGCCCTGTCTCCTTCTTTGCCTATTGGATACACCTTCCCTTTTCAAATTTTACACAGCCATCAGGACTTTTCTTTTGCTTGTTTCATGTCTAAAAGGTCAGTTTAACCACCATGCTCCAGGCCTTCTAATGATATCCTTCTTTTTAGTTAGCTCATGGCCTAGTAAAGAAAGGAGGGCACAATCAGAATTAAATCAAACTACTAACCCCATCAGTTTGTCATCCAAGAATTGTCTTTCCTGCAAGCCAGAATCTCTCACTTCCACAGCCATAATTATTCTTTGTCCTAAAACCCACTTCTTTATCCAAGCATGTGTAGCAGTAGGATATAGCACTGCCTCACTGCTGGCCAAACAAAATCTCGGGGGCACTTTTTGTCCAGCCATGAGACTGCAGCATTTAATGACCAATGCTCCCACTGAAATGAAAAACAGTCAATAACCACATTTACACACAAACAGATAATGGTCCCTGCCTCACACTCATGGATTATTGTCTTCAGAGAATTTCTGAATTACAACCACTCCCTCAAATTTTACACATAACTGCAACCCTGGAACCCAGGTTAGTCCACTTTAAGTATCACCTCCTGGTGTTCCTCAGCAAACCAACTGCAGCATTACCCAGCAGCCTGCAGCACTACCCTGGCCATGGAAAAGCAGCTCCCTTGGGACACAGCTGCCTGGAGAGCACTGCCACATCACACCACTTTTCCAGTATGGAAATCCAGCTCCAGCCACTTCATGCTCTTGTTCCTGCCTCTCTATAGCAATTCTTTCAAGGGAGTATGGGGAAGGCAAGGGATGCTTTGAAGTCCATTGGGAAAGTTGTTATTCAGCTAGAGAGGAGTTAATACAGAACTGCCCTTCTTTCCCATCCCAAGGTTGAACACCCTGCCATAGCAGTATCCCCAGACAATGGAACTCTGAGTGCAACCAAACCTACCACTTTTGTAGGGAACTTTTCCATTAATTTTAATGAGTATAAGAATGAAGGAACCAAGGAGAAAAAAAAGTGAGGATTAGGTATCTGGCAAGATCTTTTGCATGCCAGAGGAGCACTGCTATAGACTGCTCTGCTCTTTGCTGTTGTACAGTGACTAATCACTGTGAAAGCTAACAAAAATGCAGACTCGAGGCCACAGTTCGTAACAAGTACAGTGGGATTTTTTCAAGATGTCTCACTTCAAACTGTTCATCCTATTACTACTAACAAAGGAATCATGAATTGGAGCAAACTGAAGTTGACAGTGCCTCGTGTAGCTCTACAGTGACCATATTCCAGTGCTGTAAAGCAGCAGATTAGTACCACAGGCTGCTGTTTGCTCTGTGGCTCCCAAAGGACTTAGACACAAACATGGAAAAACTAGGAGCAGCACCAAGACTGGATTAGATTCTTTTTCCTGTTAAAAAAATCCTGCTAGCTAGATACTTGCTGTTTTTCTCCCACACCTTATTTGTTCAAGCTCCAGTGCTGCAAAGTGGTGTTTTGTGTGTGGATGGAAGAAGAGGAGACAAGGTCTGGTTCTGCGAGGTGCCAAATTCCCTCAGCTCCCAGCAGCCTCTGGAAAGCTCTAGGCATCTTGAAGGCTCACAGACAAATTATTTTAGCATTAATTACAACATCAATGAGAAAATAATACCCAAATGGGAATTTAGGATGATGTCTGTGTGGAATGTTTCTCATTATTTTGGTATGGATTCTGTATGACAGCAGAACTCTTTAAAACCCATCTTGCTTTCAAGCTCGTGCTGGATCTATTGCCTTCGTGCTGAAGCAGCGGGCACAGTCTGTCATCCAATTTGTGAATTCTTATAGCTGCTTGACAAGGATGTCTTCCTGTATGCAGGAATGTGAACCCAACACTTGTTTTCCTTTTTAAAGTGAAAACTCATTAAAAGCAGATTTTTCAAGATTGGATTCTGAATTTTTTTTTCTTACTTTCTCTTTCAATTCACTAGCTTGCATTTAATAATCTTTTTAAACTATCCCATTAAATATTGCCATCTCATTACTTTCAATTCTTGAATGATGAGAGAATGAATGGAGATTTGAACATTACCAAAAGATATGAACTTGGTTAGAGGGAAATTATTTGTTTTTCAGAGTGGATAAAAATCAAATTAGCTTTTAAAATCCCCCCAAAAAAGGGAAGGAAGAAGGGGAAGAAAAGGGAAACACTGGAAGATCTATTTTCAGGATAGAAAAATAATCCAATTATCATCTTGCAAATGTGGGCCTGGTTTCAAATATGTCCTCACTTTCCATGGTGATTTGCTTAGTCAGTGCTAATATTCTTTGGGGAATCTCTATGTACAGCTTCACTAGAGACACTGGAATTGTGCAATGCAGCCTTATTCCCGTATGTTTGAGAAGAGTCATCAGTGTAAGAGTTGTGAAAAACTTGTTTCATTGAAGCTGAGAAACCTTTTCTCACAAATGTCAGGACAGAGCTCAGGCCATGTGCAGAATCCATGTGTGTGTGTGTTACAGACATAACTCTGGCACTCCCAGAGCCACAGCTCTTTTCAACAAAGTTTCAGAAAACACTGTCTTTTCAGATTCCCTGCCTGTTACACCATGTTGAAACAACAGCAGTTGATGGATCAATCCCTGTGGCATTTTGTCATATCATATAAAGCATCCAGTGATAGATGCACTTCAGAATAATATGTCCTAGAGATTAATTTCTAGAAGCATAAAACAGCTCTCCTCTTACCCTTTCCAGTACACCCTTCAAAATATTGCCCCATCAAAGGCGAAGGTTTCTCTCAGATCCACAGATGCTGAGTTCTAACCAGATGGATCAGGATAGAAAGGCTACAAGCATATACATACTTGTAGTCTAAACTAACCTACCAATTCAGCTGGTCCTGCATTTGCTGCCTTCTTGGGCTCCAGCCCTGCCTGCTCCTGGGGCTGTGGCAAAGTCCAGGAGTGCTGCATTGGTTTGTCTTCTCAGCTCCTGGCAGACTCGCACACTTTGAATTCCACAAGCACTTTCCACAGCATTTCAAAGCACTGTCATTTTTCCTTGTGAGGTTCCTGCTCATATCACAGAATATCCTGAGCTGGAAGGGACCCACAAGGATCACTGAGTCTGACTCTGGAGTGAATGGCCCATATGGAAATCAACCCCACAACCCTGGCATTATCAGCACGCTGCTCTGACCAACCAAGCTAATCTATTGTCTCAGAAAAACTTCATCTACTTTTAATTTCCTAATTTCCACACTGAGAAGCTTAAACATGTCCAAACTAATCTCAGAACTCCTATTTATTTCAAGTAACTTCTCTGGTGCAATACAACCAGTGACAGTAGTAGGATTGCTGGATACTTGTTGCCCACTGGTCCTGAAAGGCTGGTCTTGTTACTTGCACAGGAGCCCACAATGCCCAGGAGAGCAACACCAGGCCAACAAAAAGCACTGGAGGAGAGCTCTGAAGGGATGCAGCCAATGTCATAGCCCTGCACAGCTGGAAGTTCCTTTCCCCTGGAAAAATGATAAATCCTGTGGCTAGATCAGGTTAAGGAAACTGATTTGGAGGGCTGGGACTCAAATCATGGGCGCACTCACCTGCTAAGGGCACAGGCCTCAAGGACTCACAGGGGCTCCCAAACACCACAACAAGTTTGGGTAGTGCACCTGAAACTTGATTTGGGAAGTGGATGATTTCTTTTACCATCACAAAGGAAGCACTGGAGAAATTCAGATATTCCCACCCAAATATTTGGGATCTGTTTTGATTTAATACTAACCAACCATGTGGGCCCCAAAAACATGGCATAGTGTTTTGTGTCTCATAATTCAGTGTAGACTAACACCTGCTTTCAGCCCAAAAGTGAAACTTTAATTCAGCAAATTACCCAGCCACCACAAAGGCACAGAGGGAAATAAAGACCACCTCCCTTTGTATAGGTTCACAATCTTATCTTTGCCTTGCCAAAACAAAATCAATAGAACAAAACACCAAGGTTTGGGCCTTTTGTTAATCATTTGACACCCAAACTCTATAAATTCATTTCCCCATTTCATTCCTTTATTTATCCTGCTGCTCTGAAAGTCTTGAAAGGACAATGAAAACTGGCCTGACTCCGGCTCTCCCAGTCAAATAAAGCTGGCATGGACATGGACTTACACTTAGCCACCCACCCACACAATTTTAGCTTCCCAGCACAATCAAAACTGCATTTTCCTGACTGTCAGTTTCTCTATGCATTTTTTAGAGCACAGATGTAATAGGTTTTACAGGGAGTCCCTTTGATTCGTGCCAGCCTTGCACATTCTCATTCTGCCCCTAATCTCTCCTTTGTGGCACGCGGGCTTGGAGCGGTGGGCATGGATCCCAGCGGACACTGATTACCATCCAAATTCCCTTTTGGAAATGATCCCATCTGGCAACTGCAGAACCCAAGGCTTCGACCCTCAGCCATTGTTCTTCTGCAAAATGAGCAGATTCAACTTTATTGCAGATTAAACGTTTGCCGTATTTTATGTTTAAAGCTAATTCCAAGTTCTATGTCAAAACACCAGAGCTTTCTCTGCTGACCCTCCTGTAGGGTTTTTTATTTTAGGGATGAATAAAAATTAAGCAGTCCAAGTAATTATTTTTTTTCACAATACCTACAAAGAATTGTTCCCCAAGCTTAAATTTTGCATGTCAAGTTTCATCTGGGAGTAGATTCGTTTTTACAGCTCAGTTATCAGCTGTGCAAACAGGCTATTATTCATGTTCATCTAGGGTCTGACAGCATTATTGGCCTCTCAAAAATTTGCCAGGCCAGGAAAATTTATGCAGGAGAGAGGGAAGAAAAATGAGGCAGGGCTGAACAGTTCCATGAAAGACAATCAACAACCTTGTGGCTCTTACCCACAAGCTGAGGGCAGTGCAGGAATCTCCTGTTGCACTCCCCACAGCGAGGTGTGTGTGGGATCCTCAGGGAGCCTCCCGTGACCCCTCTGTGCCACATGTGCAGGATGCAGATGTTTGGGTGGCTCCGGGATCTGCTGCAGAGGTGACAGACTTGGCTCATGGGCACTGCTTTGCAATGAGGGGGTGTGCAAATAACAGGCACAAAACCCTCTGAGAAGCCCTATTCCCCATCAATGGAACTGATCTTCTTCCCATTTGGCCCATCCAGCAGATCTGATGCATGGATGGTGATAGATCTCAATTCACAATTCAACTCCCACCAAAATAGCCAAAGTGCACAAACTCAGACTGGAAAGAAAGTGCCCATCATATTTCTTGCAGTGGTCCTCACAATATAAATGTTTTATGGATAAACATTGGTCTTCTTAAAGAAGATAATCTGTAAAACTAGATAGTCCAAATTTTAAAAATCAAATATTACTGTGCCTTATATGCCTGTGTTATGATCTACTGGTCCTAACACATATCCTAGACTTGCAAATGAAATTTGAACCAATGGCATCAATTTTCTCTTGTACATATTCTTAAGAGTTTAGTAATCTAAGGTTACTTATCTTTCTAAAACACATTAAAAATCTGGTAATATAAATTTAAAGACTAATTCCGTGAACAAACAGAAATTCAGTAAAGTTAAGTTCTTTCTGGTTTTACCTTTAGTGAGGGGTGGTATTTTCCTGGGTTTTATTACACCATCATTTCAAAATATGAAAATTATTTCCAAATCAATCTTAAGAACCTGAAAGCATTGTATAATGAGTCTGCAAATCAAAAGTAATCTTTTGACTTTTATGCAGCCACACTAGTGAGTATTTAATGAGGTTTTTTTTTAAGACAGACTGTCCTGGTATCTTTACCATTAACACTGGAATTAGTTACAGTCCTGCTGTAGAAGTTTCTCTTTCTAGGTATCTTAAGTGAGTCTTTTGTCAGTCTCATTAAAAATGCAGAAATGTAGTATCATCCCTTATCAAAAATTAAACCAGTGTGGTTGGCACCCTTATAAAAATTTTAAATTTCCATTGTTTCATGTTAAGTTAAAGCTCCTTAATTTTCTTTAGACATCTCTGGGAATTCATCCATCTCCAAAGGAAGATGCCCTGAAAGGGCAGGGCAGTGTTCTGTGATTAAATGGAAGAGTAAACAATTGACATAGTACAACATGGTGGTTTGGGCTGTTTTTTTTAACCAAGTGCACAAGGATTCAGATGTAAAAGATGCCAATACTTAAGAATTTATCATAAAAAAGCCAGTGTCTGGTTCCTGCACAGTAGAATGAGAACTTGTCAGTGCATAAAAAGTAATGATTACTCATAAAAAAGGCCAAAAAGCAAAATTTAAGTGGAATTTCTTTAGCTATTGCTGTGGGCAATAAGAGCTTATTGCTTAATGACCCTGAGGCTGCTCATGACTTTTGTCAAATCCCAAATTCTCTGTCTTCTACCCAGTGGGAAGTTAGACTGGCCATCATCTTCTGGCACCTTTCTATGTCCTCAGCACTAATACTTATCTAGGCAGCAGCAAACTTGATATAAATCCATCCTCACAATGACTGTGAGCAACCTGAACACCTCTCATGATTGTCTGCCCAGATCTCAATACACAGCATTGCTGTCTCACATCAAATCCTATTGGTATTGTCCAGTACTTTTTTACCAAACCCACTTATGAAACCAGGGAATTCCTCCTCAGTGCCTGGAGGCCAACCAGACTGCCCCTCTAGCCTTGAAGGGGGATAATAACACATTTTTCCTTCTGTGAGTAACAGCAGCATAGGACACACATATAAACAAGCCTGGTGGCTCTGATCACTCTGGCATCTCCAGTTGCTGCTGTTGTGAAGTGCATGAGCCACCCCCATGTTCCTAAATAACAGTGGTACAAACAGGAAACACTGAAATTACCCCAGTTTCCATGATGGAATTCTGTTCTTATAACATAAATAAAATTCATCATGTGAAATACCTGCACCAGGCTCACTCTTTATTTTCTTTCTGAGTTTCAGACAAAATAGTTTGCATAATTCAGAGAACTAAAGCAGGGAGAATGAATTGTTCCCCCACATAAAAGAACAGAATAACCCGAGAACCATTTAACTGAAAAAGCTTCAGAGTCTTCAGATCTTGAAATAGGGACTTCAAATGAGTTAAAAACCATGTAACTTATTTACTGCATACAAAAACTATGCTATGCTTGCATTCTAAAGGCTGCTAATCAAGCACACAAAATGGTGTGGTTGCCTGTGAAACAGTAATTCATGTGCTGGGTGCCCAGGCACCACGATAGCACTGTAAATGACACTGTCACATATGCTGGTTTCCATAAGGCCCTTCAGTGTGCAGAATGAACAATGTTCAACTAATGTGTAGCTTTCAATAGTTTATTTTCCCTTCATTATTCACTCTCACCAGGCATTATTTATTGCACACTATTCAGATTCTGCTTTGAAAACAGAATTATTCATTTCTTCATGGGCTTTTCTGTTGTGCTTATCAGAACAGTGTGACTGCTTCAGACATCAGTGCATTCATTTTTATAAACTTTCCGGGGTGTTAAGGTTACAGTTTTTGCCATTTTTACGGCACATGAACTGAGTAAGAAGTATCAGCTAAACTTGGGTACCCAGCACAAGCTGTTTAAAAGCTGAGTTTTCAGACTATTATACAGTATACTTCACATATTCAAGATTAAGATCGCAGTGGCCTCAGCTGGAACTATGGCTGCTCAACAATTACACAGTTTACAACCCTGGGATCTTAGCTGTGTAGCACAAACCAGAAAAACTCACAAGCAGAAAACAGCCTTGAAAAGTTTCATTTGATGTGAGTAGGGTGCTGAGAATCAAGAGCTCTCTGGTGCATTTAGAGATAAAACCTATTTCTCTGCTATTCACTTGCCACAAGAAAAAGGCATCACAAACCCATCATTTTGCCTTCTGCAGATCCTTGCACCACTGGTTGTTTGCCTTTTGCTTTCTTAACAGGAAAGGCTTTGGTGCTCATTCCCTACTTGATTTCTTGATTTCTCTGAATTCTTTCTGGAGCACATTTCATTATGCCAGCTCTTAAATGAAGCAAAGGTCCCAAGCAAAAAAAAAAAAAAAAAATAGGGGGGAAACCCATAACTTCAGATTAACGACATTCAAGTGTGTAAAATAGCTGAATTAATGCTGTACAGGAAACACAGGAGAGCTCAACTTTTGTGACCTTAACTTTGTCATTTTAACACTCCTTTGTTGTAGGTTTTCTAAATGGATGTATGCACAGTGTGTATTCTTTATTAGCAGAAATCATAGCCCAGCTGTTACCCCTGAGACTCATTCAGGCAGCTGCTTTTGCCATTGCTGGGCTGTAAGAGGAGGATGAGTGCCCAGCCTGACTTTAAGATTGCCATGATTGCAATGAAACCCTGCTCAGCTAGGGCAGACCATGCTCTCTGCCTGCATTCAGGAGTTTCAGCAGTGATCTCTGCAGTCTTTCTGGACCCAGTCCACGTGGATGTTGGATTGTCAGCCTGCAGGAGGCTTTCCATGGGAAAAGTCAAACACACAGAGGTAACACTCCAGCCAGGGCTGAGAGCAGAAACAGCAATTGAGTAAAAGAGGGTTTGAAAGACATAAGGGGTTTCCTATGATGAGTTCTAAGATTGATTTTTTTGCATGTTGGTAAATCAAATTGTTGTGCAGCATAAGTGACGTTTTTCTCTTAATATCCAGCCACAGGGAACTCTGGACTGCATAAATGGCAGTGTCTTGGTTATGGTGGCTGAGAGCTCATTTTAATGAGGAGGAGATGAGACTGAGGCAACAAGCACCGAGACAAATCCTCATTGTGGGAGATTATCTGAGAAGCTGAGGAACTGTTGCAGGAAAGGTCCAGCTGGGTGCACAGAGGACCCAGATCTGCTCTTATCGAACTCTGTGAGTCAGAAACAAGTACTTTGAGAAGTGCCCTATGCTTCTGGAGAGCTTGTATTACACACCCACCACCATCTTCTCAAACACTGTCATCACAAAGTAGCACGGGGACAACCAAAAGAACATTCAGAAATGCCAGATAATTTCCTCTTTGCACATATATTGGAGGGCTCTTGTTGGGAAACACAACATCAGCTTTGAGCTTGCTCCAAATAGCCCTTGTTGGGTGATATCAAATTTCAAAACAGAAGTGGGGATGGGGGGGAGAGGTGAAGAAACCCAAACCCATCAATACCACTTCCCTAAATGGCAAATGAACCATTTAAAGTAATCACACCAGCAAAGCTTAGACTTCAAAGCCTGGAGGATTCTCATCACTTCACTACTCTTTCAGAAATACCTTTCATGTTATGTGAGAAAGAAAATGAATTCTGGATGCATCCTTCTGCAGTGCACAGATACAGGCAGTTGTGCGTACGAGCACCAGATAAAGGGATCTGGAGCACCAGGAAATCACACTTACATTAATGGGAACGTTCCTGTGCAGCGATGCGATATTCCTGGCTGGGAGCTGGCACGAAGCACAAAAAGGGAACACACAGCAGGGTGTGATTATACAGGTTGGTGTTGTTTCTTAAGGGAGAGCAGAGCAGTGGGTGTTGAGAGAACAACGCTGTGCCGAAAGCCCGCTCAGCCTGCTCGGCCCGGACAGCGAAGGCAAACAGGGCCCGGGGCGGGCACAGAGCCCGTCAGGGCCAGGAGGAACTTGGGCACATCTGCAGACAAGGGCAGTGAGAGAACTGCAACACAAAGGGTGACATCCAGGTCCGGGCATCCCCACCTGCTGCTCGTGCTCCTCCCGGGATGTGTGATTGTATCCACAGCGCTGCGGTGATTCCAGGGCAGGCAGCGCACAGTCAGAGCCGTATGCAAAACTCGGTGCAGACCAACACATGGGTACCTGTGCTACTGCACAGGCTTCCCTGGGACACTATTCAGTGACCTGTTTGTCCAAATAAGAACTGGTTTAGATCCAATGAGTTTTTGTTTGTTGGTTGTTTTTTTTTTTCCACACAAGGATTAGTTTCTCTGGGTATACAATTAGTTAAAAATCAATTACATGGTGTGAAAGACACTCAGTGATGCCTACTCATTCTCCTAATTGTATGGATTTTATATTTCTATAATCTCTATATTTCCTCATTTTTCGCATATTGTATTTCTTACTAACAGGTCTGAAAAATCACTTTCCCCCCAATAATATTGGTGCTTTCAGGCTGTAAGATATTGATTTTCTTTCCACATATCTCCACTCTCCATGGGTATTCCTTTTACTACTCTTTTTACTGTTTTGACCTGACTGAATATAGACATCATTACCACAACCAGAAAACTGTGTGTTACAGTCATGCAACAAAGAGCATTTAAAAATTAAATTGCTGGCTCAAATTAATTTAGATCACTTGAAACAGCCAGTTACCCTGAGTAGGCAGCTGATTTAAGGACATGGCTTCTGCACTGGGCCAAGCAAGAATCTGCACACAATATCCTCTTTCCATCACTTGTCAGCATTTCCCCATCAAGCATTTGGAGAAAAGGGTAGAACCCATGCAATCCACAGACTTCAGAGGAACAATATTTCTGGGAATTCCTGCCTCATTGATTTTTCCTAGACCATTATCATTACTGTCACCAGTGGGTTTAGTTTTAAGTAGAACTGCTAATTTACATAGTGTTAGGTAATAACAAGGCCTTGTATGGCAGGATTGGATGTTCCCACTGATACAAGAAAAGCACCCAAACTATAGAAACTATCTGGTCTCCACCTGGCATTAACTTTATTTTTGGAAGACTGGACCACTATGAATGAGTTTGTGAAGACTATCCATCACCACTGCCCACACTATCTTTGGTTTATAAGGAAAGGATGTACAGTTTCCAGAGCTACCCAGCAGCATTCATGAACAGTACACATGCTTACAGAGAGATTTATCAAATCTAAGATTTACTATTTTGTTGTCAAAAATCCCCAGAAGTCACAGTGAAGGATGAAGTTGGGTGAATAAGGAGGCTTAGACCAAGAACTGAAACAGATGCTGCTGCTGTGGACTACACAGCCCATTTGATATGCTGTGCAGAAAGCATTGTGGCTGCTATGCAAAGCTTTGAGCTCAAGAGCAAGAAAATAAGGACACAACTAAAGCAGGATGGATTACTTAGACAGCAATAGAAAAGGGAAACAAACATTGTGGGTATTACTTAAGAGCCATTTCCTTTCAGACTGCAGTGTTGACATCTCAGAAATTCAGTGTAAATCCATGCCACTGGAGCATATCTGACCTCCAAACAGGGGCCTGTTACAGAAAGAGCAGTCCCCAATTTACTGGAGTTATTTCAATCCAAGATCACAGGGCTCTCTTTGCACACAGCAAGATTTAGCTGGGTTTGAATGATTCAACAGGGAGCAGGTTCTCTTACCAATGACCACGTCAGCTCTCTGCCACACTGCATTTCCCAATCTCAGGGCACAGCAAACACCTTTCCCTACTTCCAGATGGTCACATAACAAAGGGAAGGCCCATCACCAGATCCATGTGCCAGCACCACTGTCAGGAATGGAGGGCACAGGATCTGCAGTGCAAAGGAGAGGAGTTGTTTTGTTTTGGACACTGCAGACCCCAGGTGGGGTGTGGGCACCCTCCCTGGCTGGGTGTGGCAGGCCAGCCTTGCTGCAGCTCTGAGAGATGCTGCTCCTCTGCAAGATACCTTGCATTACCCATCCAATGGTTTCAGGTTAGAAACAATGGTACATTCATGGTTTTGTTTGAACCAGAGTGGAACGCTGACTTATAAACAGAAGTCTGAATGACAAATAAACTCATTAAAAACAATATTTATGAAACTGAAAGTACAGTTGTTCAGAAGCACAGATGATCCCTATCACTACATCTCTGATAATACTGCAACAAGCTGTTCCAGATTAGATTTTCTTTCCCAACTTTATCACCCTTTCTATTTAATATTGGCCTAGATCTCATTTATATGGAGTGGGCATGCCTAGAGACTTTACTGCATTAAATTAGAAACTGTATTTCCATATTATCTGTGACATTCACATGCACCTCTATTGATATTTTTCCTTAGTTAATTAAGCACTGATTTGAGTATTAGCTCACATCCTGGCCTTCCTCTCAGAGGTGACTGTAAGGTCTACATTCTCTCCAGGAGCAAATATACACCAGCTGTGATAATAAGTGTAAAAACTTTATTTGTTATACCTTTTTCATAGTCTATCTTCTGTCCTGTATTCTCACATCTGTATTTAATATTTCCTCACCATTACATAATCTGCATCAAATATTTGGTCTCTGAGGAATCACAGAATAGTTGAGGTGAGAAGGAATTTCTGGAGGTATCCACTCCTACCCCTTGTTCAGGGCAGAGTCAGCTAGGACAGGTTGCTCTGGGCTGTGTCTAATCAGGGTTTGATAATCTCAAAGGATGGAGATGCCACAGCCTCCCTGGTAACCTGTTCCAGGATTAAACCAACTCACAGCGTAAAAGGTTCTGACATTCATATGGAATTTCCAGCATTTCAATTTTGCTCATCATCTCTTTTCTTGTGACTGAGGACCAGTGAGAAAAGTCTGCTCCTGCCCTCCTTACACACCAAGCCACTTCTGCATTCTGTCACAAAAAGCATCTTTGATGATGCCACTCACTCCTGGGCATCTGGGCACCTAACTTCACCCCTCTGAACATCACGTGCAGATGTGTGCTTTAAAACACAAAGCCTGGTTGGGTATCAAGTAGCCAGGTAAAGTTTAGTGTGTCAGTAGCCAGGGTTCTGAGATTTCCCAGTGTTATACTACAGAGGACAGCTGGAAATGCCTTTGTTTCATTAGTGAAATGACATGACAGTGTTAATCTCCAGAAAGTATCTTCCACAGAAGCAACAACTTATTCTAGTGCCATTTAAGAGGGAATCAACCCAGAAACATTGAGGGAAGAGCCAATGTGCTTAAAATAATATAATGTTTTCCTGAAGAGCTGCAGAAACTGATCCTAATCACCATTTCCCTGGTGCCAGCTGGCATCAGATGTTAACTACAGCCACAGGCAGCAATACCAGCTCTAACATCTCCTGAGGGGATGCAAGTGCACAGCTGCCCCTCACACTTGCAGCTAAGATCCCTGGCATTAGACTCATCTCACCTGTCACAGTGCTTTAGAGGATATTAAAACAATTATGGAACTGGAGGAGAACTTCACCTACAAAAACTTGCATGAGTCACCTTTCTGTCAGCAGCGTTGAGCTGTGCATGGATACAAGACAATACTGTTCAGCTATGGGTGCCTTTAGCAGCTCTCTGAAATGATGTAAGCAGTGACTTGGGCAGACAGGAATGCTCCAGCTGTGTATGAACAGGCCTGTGAGGGGAAGCTGTGTGCCCTGCCTCACTGGTCCCACATGCACAGGAAAGTAGAGTCTGGGAGTTCCTGTCTTTTCATCCAAACAGACTAAAAAGAGCATGGCTGACCCACCCACCTTTTAGTATCTCAGCTTGCTCTTAAGAATTCCTATAAACAGGCATAAAGTGGTATTAATAATGTTTTTCTAGCATAATAATGAGGGAAATCTGATGCTTTATAGCATGAATGCTTTATGATTTCCCTGGCACTAAATGAGGTCATTCCTGTGCTGCTGAACCGATCTCTGTTAGCCCCCGAAGGGGTTCGTGTCGAGATGTCAGCAGTGAAATGACCATGCAAGTGGCCTGGCTGTACAAGTTTTGTTTTTTTCACACAAGTCAATGAAGCATAGAGTGACTGTCACTGCCCTTTGTTTGAAAACAGCAGCAAGAGAGCAGACTACATGTGCAGCTTCACAAGGCATTAATCAGTTGCTTGCACCATTTAATTACTATCATTATTTTATGGTTTTGATAAAGTATTCAATGGAATTAAAGCCTCATCACTCTCAGCCATTGTTATTCAATTTGGCTTTAGTGAAATTTCATAAACAAGTACACAATCTCAACATATTTCTGCACAATTTATGGCTCTGGGGATGTAAGTTCCAGGAACAATTTGATAGAAAATAAACACGATTATTAATACAAGTGATAAAGGAGTAGGATGATAAAGCAATGTGACTATCACACAAATATCTAATGAAATAAAAAGTATCCATTATTTTCACCCAGCTATGTAGATTTAAAAGAGATTTCAAATCTGTTTGTCTTCTGTATGAATAATGAATTTACATGCATGTCCTCCTGAAGAGGACAGAATGGGGCTTCAAAAAATATTGTTCATGTTTCTCCCAGACTTGTACAAAAGGTAATAGAGGTTATACAGGAGGTTGTAGAACATAAATTTACAGTGATGCTATAAGCAAAGGAGATAGAAAGATGGAACTACCATATAACATATTAAGGAGTAATAATGTAAAGGCAAACAGTTCAGAATAGAGCACCCACTGCTTCTGCCATCACAGCTACTGATAAACTGAAAAATTAAATTGTTCTGAAGGAGGAAAAGCATGAGACTGTATGACTGGCAAGCTCTTAACAGGGATTATAAATATACATCTCTCACTGATGATATATTCAGCAGCGAATGTGTTTAAGATACAACTTTAATGGGACTGAACTGGACACAAAACATATTAATAATGCCAGTAAAACACACAAAGCAGACTTCAAGATAATGTTTATCTGCCCTACAAAAAGTGATATGGAAAAACTCAGCACATGAGGCTGTAGAGTTTAAAACTGGATGAAGTATGCACCATCATCAATCATGCACAAAATTGCTGCAGTCTATTTTTTAGGAATTTGTAGAAAGACATCTCAGAAAAGCTGACATATTACAAATGACTACATCTGTCAATTCAGTAAATTGGAAATTTACACCTCCTCCTCCTCCCTCTCCTCCCCATCACTTCCCAAGCAAAGGGCAGAGCTCACTTTTCCATTGAGAACCACCTTCCTTGTGCTGGTCATCTGTCAGTGCAGCTGTGGGGGCCATGAGCAGCCTGAAGTTTGCAAGTGGCACATACAGGAATGCAGCCAGGGAATTGTTCTGTGCCATGTAAAACCTGAGGGAGTCATCAGTGTGCAACAAGGGGTGGCTTCAGCATGGGAGGCTGCATGAGTAGCACCACAGAAAGCTGCAAAGATTTAAGGGTGCCCTTGATAATTTGAAAAAGTTGAAAACTCTTGGAAGAAAGATCCTTTGACCAGGAAAGGCACTACCATTAGAACTGAACTCTACTAGGAGTTCATTGCATTTAGCCACCTATAGCTT
The DNA here is from genome assembly GCA_013389925.1 of Aegithalos caudatus. NCBI lineage: Eukaryota > Metazoa > Chordata > Aves > Passeriformes > Aegithalidae > Aegithalos > Aegithalos caudatus. Next base: position 730,814 of record WEIU01020377.1, on the reverse strand, counting down.
GAACAAAAGGCTGTTGTCACCTCTCAGTGCCCTTCTGTATAAACCATGGTCCGAGCATGGGAATCCCTGCCAGGGGGCACCAACCCAGCACAGCAAAGCAATTCATCCACATTTGCACAGCCTGTTCCTCACACAGCCAAAACATGCAACCTCACAATGGGATGTCACTCCACTCCCTCTCTGCTGTCTCACTTTACAAAACACAAATGCTGAGTTTGCCTGGGATTTCTTGGGGGTTTAGCTGTTTATCCCACATTATGGCTGGTCAGTGCCACAGCAGCAATTGCTCATCTCCAGCACAGGTTGGATGAGGGCTGCATGTGTCCTTCAGGTCACACAATTTCCTTTACATTTGTCTTCAGAACCCTGACAAAACTTCTCTTTTCTTCTCTTTGTTCTTCTTTCTTTTTTTTCCTTCCTTTTCTTTTTCTCCTTTTTTCTTTTCTTAGCATGGCACAAACATTCTCTAGTTTTATTCAAATATCCTTAAAAGAACAACCATTCTTTTAAATACAATCATTTTAATTACAACTTTGTGCTTCTGTTTAAAAGTCGTCAAGATGTACAATAGTCACAGCAGTAATTTTTAAGAAATTTTAATCAGAAATAAATCATTTATACCTTTCTGGCTTTAGATATTCACTGAGAAGTGACACACTCCCTCCTCAGTCTTTTGCTGTCACTAACCACAATTGAGTGCACCACATGAATTCTGTGTCAGTGCTGCACCCTTGCACAGCTCCCTGTTGATCTCCTCATCCCTAGAGGTAGAGCAGGTGGGATTTTCAGTTCCTCCAGCTCTTGGGATGGACACTGGCTGTGGGTTTCAACAGACAGCTCCTGTTTGCCAGGCACCCATGCCTGGATATCCTTGGAAGCTTTTCAGGATTCCAACAGAAGTTCTTGTTAGCCAGGCCCACTCTGAAATGGCATATGAATTGCTGCTTCAATAGGGCATCAGGCCAAGGAATTCAAGATGCTTTTCCTCTTACACCAGTCTAGAAAGTTTAGATTTCCTCAGTTCAAGGCATAAGACAGCCCTAACAGAAGGTAGGAGACAATACCAGCATCCTCTGTGTCAATCTTCCATTTGGAATCTGTTCAGAGGCAGAATTTTTCATTTTCTTTTTCCTTTTGTCTTTTTTCCTTTAAAGGCCATTATTTACCATCTTTTCATCTGCCTCTTTTCTCTTTGGTTCCCAGCACTTGGGGCTAATACAGCAGGATATTAGTCTCCCACAGAAAATGCTGCTAATTAGTTTATTTATGTATCCATCACCAGCCTAATCTTGTAGGGTACAACCCAGCTATCAGGCTGTTTGGAAGCAATACTGCTCACCTCCATTTCTGCAACACGTTTGTACCAATCTGTCTTGTGTTTTCTTAAGGATTTATGAAAATAAAGTATGCAGACAGACTTTTCTTCTCCTGTGGTTTATCTACAGACCAGATTTTGTCACCCCTCCTCATACTGAATGGTCACTTATGACATATATTTTTTAATTGATTTCAGTGGGATTTCTCATGTAGTGTGCACGGTAAAATCTGGCTTCATAAGCATAAATAAATGCCCTTCTCCCCTAAGCAAGGAAGGGCTTCAAAAGAAAGACTCTCTATGCTCAGAAAAAGACCCTTATTAATTCCAGAAAATTAATACAGCAGTACTAGCAGGACCCCAGCTTCTGACATACAGAACCAAGAGGTCAGTTCTATTTTCAGTATAAGAACTAGAAGGATTTAATGCCACTATTTCATCTCCTTCAGTGGCCTGACATCCTCACTTGGCTCAATTCCCCTTTATGTTATGATCCATTTTGCTTAAATGGTTCTGCCACTCCCTTCTGTTTTAAAGGTTTAAATCCCTCTTCAATCCTATGGACATCCAAGCCTTTTAAAAGCAAAAGATTGCTTTAAAGTGTCATTCATTGATGCTTATCCTACCTCAAACTATCAGGAAACATGGTAGCACTCACATTATAGTCCCACTGTCAGTAGATAGCTTTTGTGATTCAATAATAATATAGGTCACTGTTTGCTACACAGATTCCTAAAGAATACACATCTTCAAATAGAATCCAGCCCAAAGAACCACAGGAAACCTCAACAAACAAACAAACCAAATTCCTGATGTTTTTTGGCTTCTGTTCCTCTACTAAAAGCAGCCTGGGGTGATGAGAGCAGCTGGCCCCATGGCCATCTTTCATCAGAGATTTGGCATTTTGGTCTCCTTTAAACCAAAGCTCAGACTGGAATTTATTTCCAGTGTCTTTGCCCAAATAAAACTCTTCAGGCAAGCAAGGAGTGCAGTTCTTAGACCTCCAGATGGAAGGGAAAGGCTTTTCAACTGTAACAACCCAGTTACTTTCATCAATGTCCAATTCTGTTTATCAGTTCCACAGAAGATGTAAATCAGTCTGAGATGGGGCTGAAGAGACAAGGAAAAATAGCAATTGTTGAACCAGCAGGGTGATATTCTTATCTCCCTGCTTTTGCATGCTACAGAATCCACATCTCTGAGCAAGAGGAATGAAGATGCCCAGTTCATAGTACACATGGAAGTGCAGCATTACTCAGAGGTCAAACTGCTTCTGCTGTTTTCTTGGAAAGTACTTGAATCAGTAAATACATATAGATAGGTACTGCTGCAAGCTGAGTGCCTCTCAAGCCCAAGGCCAGAGATAAGCATGTTTGTATTGATTGCAAACCACTATATTCTGAGATTTCAATTCTGAAGGAGCTTTATTCCAAGGAAAACTAAAATACAAGAAATTCCCTCCATCCAAATGAGGGAGGAGGGAGCTGTTAATGACAGCTGAATGGGTTGGTGAGGTTATACCCACACCACTGCAGCATTGCATGGGTGCACCCCAGCACCAAGGGCTGCTGCAGTGGGGCCAGAGCATTTCTGCAGCTGCACCAAGGCCTGGCAGGCAGGAGGCAGGCAGGGGAGGCTGCTCTGAGTCCTGAGCAGCTGAGCAGCTCCAGGGCCTGTGCAGGCCAGCATCGTCCTGGGACTCAGGTCAGGGAGTCTCAGGAAAAGCAGCTCCAGGTGCACTGGCACTCATCTGTGCTGTGCCCTCCACAGCAAAGAGCTGCCTGGAGGCAGCATCAGCAGAAATGCCAGTCTGGATTATCCTCTGCTCCTGGACTCATCAGATAGGAGAAAGAAAAAAGCATTGAGCTTGCTGTGGAATATCTGGAACCAGGAATATCTGGTTCCTGCTAAATCACAAACATCTTGTGGAAACACACATAAATGACAAGGAAAGGACAATTCACTGTCAGTTAAGTTTCTGTATCTCCACAGAAAAGTGCAGAGAGGAGGCAGAAAGCAGCAACCTCAACAAGAAGAGAAATGATCTTATTCCAGGAGGTCAGCACAGCTCTGTGTGCACCAGCCCCGGGCCATGGCAGGCTGAGAGCAGGGGCTGGCACAGGCACTTCTGAGACACTTTACACCATATTGAGGCTTCCCAACAATGCAAAAATACTCTGTAAATTGTTTCCAATCATTCTGCCTTCCCATTCTCAGCTGAAATAGAGGATTTGGCTCCAAAAATGTCAGTTACATGAAAAAAAGGCTGAGATAAATACCAGGGTAACAAGCTCAGGTTTTTTAAAACCTGTGAAGTAGATGAGGAATATTCATGTAAATACTGTAACAGATTTAAAGAATTAGACATTAATTAGGTCAAAGTGATGTCAGTCAAGATTTTGCAGAAAATAGCATTAATTTTTAGAATAGCTAATAGTCATGTTAGAAGAAGCATTTTAAAAATAAAAATAGAAGACTAATTTATGAACCCTAAAAAATTTGTAATGGGTGGTCACTCAGTCCTTTGCTGAACCATGTGACTCTGCAAACTTGCATTTCATACACCCAAATTAATCTCACAAGGAATTTGGAAGACTTTTGGAGGGATTTTTGGACCTATTCTGAATGAGCCGGAAGTTGACAAATATTAACCAAAATGGAAAAAAACCCATTCCTACAGACATATTTCAATAACTTTGATCAAAGATAACTCCTTATGCAGCAAGTAGATAAACCCTGAAAAAACCCAGGAAAAAAAAATCTGAAGATTTCCCAAGCAACTTCTTGAGACACTCCTGGACAATTCTTTTCAGGCATCAATGGTGTGTTAATTTTGGCTGGGACAGAGTTAATTTTTTTCCTGCTAGCTGGTATGGGACTATGATTTGGATTTGTGCTGAAATCAGAGTTGATCTTCAGGGATGTTTTAGTTATTGCTGTGCAGATCTTACACAGAGCAAAGGCCTCTTCTGCTCCTCACCCCACCCACAGGCTGGAGGGGCACAAGGAGCTGGGAGAGGCCACAGCCAGGAGAGCTGACCCAAGTGACCACGGGAAATTCCAGCATAGCAAGTTGGGGAAGGGAGAGGAAGAGGGGACATTCAGAGTGGTGGTGTTTGAATTCCCAAGTCACCATTTCACATGGGGGAGCCCTGCTGAACTCTGCCCATTGGGGGGAATGAATTCCTTGCTTTGCTCTATCTGTGTGCTTTGGCTTTACCTGTAGCTAAAATGTCTTTATGTCAGTCCAGGAGGGTCCTCACTTTGCCCTTGGGTTCTCTCCCCTCCTGCTGGTGGGCAGTGAGTGAGCAGCTGTGTGGGGCTGAGCTGGGGTTAAACCATCACTGACAGGATGATCATCTCCAACCTCAGGAAGGCTTCCACAAACCTGCAGCTATGTCTATTTACAAATATCTATCATGGAAATTCTTTGAACTGATTATTATTTTCTATTATTTATTTCTTTGCCAACACATACATAATTTATCTGATGCACAGAATGATGAACAAGGTACATGGACTCTTGCTACTTACTGGTGATAATAAGAGATTTTTTTATCTCTATAGACTAATTTTTATTTCATGCTTCTGAGTTTTGGGCCTTACCATGAGGTTTGAGCATCAAAGCACTGCAGCACAGAATAGGGCACGTTTTTTGCCACACATTTTAACACCAGAGGCAGCTGCTTCTATTGTCTACTGGCTAGAGCCTGTTACACAACACATGGTACAAAGAGCAAAATAGATTAAAACATTTCATATGGAAGACAGCATTGAGGAATTATATAGTGATGGGTGACAAAATATTAATTAGATTTGGCAAGCTATCCAGGGGAATGAAAGACAAAGAACAGGCAAGACCTGCTCGTCCTTACTGGCTTTGAACTAATGACACATCAAGCAGAAGCTTACTGCATTCAGAGCCAAAGTCACAAATAATTTGACACTTCTCAGAGGACTGTTGATTTTACCAGACATTGAAGGGCAGTAAAAAGTTTTTCCTAGTGACAGAAGTGGCAAAACTGCCACTGATACTATAATTTGGGCTTGAAGTCCTGGAATAAAATAATTTGAAAGTCTTTTCAGTTATAGCTTTTTTCCTGCCTAAGCAATTATTTAACTGTATTTCTTTTATATTTTATAAATATTTTATATTTATATTTCTTTTGTATATTACTTCCCTGCCAGCCCCTCCTTTGCAGAAAGTGGCAAAAGATGAGCCTTTCATAACAAAAGTATGCAAGTTACTAAGATTAGTACCATTATTTGTTGATCTTTTTTCTCAACAAATTAGTGAGCTGTATAGTAAATATAACAAATAGAAGCAAACGAGCAAGGTGCATTAAAGAACTAAATATTTTTAATCAGTGTGACTAGATTAAACAGCTTCTTAAATATTTCAATGTGGCAATCCTTTAGGAAGTGTTTATGACAAGCTTATAACAGTGCCAGGCAAAAGACAAAGTGGAATCTATCCAGGCTCATCCATATTTAAATGTGTGTGCTCAGTGCAAACTCGGCTTAGGGAACAGCCATGACATCTCCAGACTTACGATAGGTGGCAGCAGGAATGTTGGCAGAGCAACCAGGAGAGATGCAGGAGAAAAACAGGGAGGCTGACAGCAAGAAACCATTTGAAGGTGTAAATGAGCTCAGGAGAGAAAACCACAAAGAGAATGCAAGTCCTCGAGGCCAAGGTACGCCAAACTTCTTGCAAAATTTTTACCTTGAGGTATTGTGAGAATCTGAGTGAAGAAAAGACACCTGCTATAAAATAATTTGGTTCTCAAAATTGTGAGCAAACCATTTAAGAAATAAGGGGTGGGGGAAATATGAGATGCAGTAAGGTGGCCAAATATTTTAGATACATGAAGAGCTTCAAGCTGCCAGGAATGAGAGGAGAAGAGTGGGCATGGATCAAGCCCTCATGAACAGCAGCCTGAGTGAAAAGGCAATGGAAAAAGAAAACATTTCCAACATTTTTCTTTCTGAACTGTTCCAGGTGCCCTGACTACAGCCTGTCTTTGTGAGGTGGAAACCTCTTCCTCTGCCTGCATGGCACATATGATGGAACAGTCACTGCAGGGACGTGGGTGTCCCCAAATTGCTGGAGGCTCGGGTGTCCACGTGCCAGCCCTTCCACCTTTCATTTCAGGCCAGTAATTCAGTTATGGAAACAAAGTACAGCTCATATTTTCTGCCAACTCAATTTATTCTCTCCATCTGGAACATAGTCCAGCATTACAATACAAGATTAGTCCTTTCCAAGATACCCATCTGCAGAACATAAGCTATCAAAAGGTTAAGTTCCATTCTGTCTCCTACCACTTTTAAACACAGACAAAACCTCAATTTTTCCACTGAATCACCATGAAACTAGCCAGTAGAACAACACCTTTTTTTCCTCTTCCTCCCCAATAAGACCACAGCTTTGTCCCAGTCTCAGANAAAATGGAGTATGTCTGAATGTGGAATTGGCAAACTTTCTCTGAGGGAGAGAATCACTGAATAGACAGTCCAAGATGAGGAAAAAATTGTCACCACAGGTCCTACTCTAGAAGCACATCTGAAATCACAGTGATATTCTATCAATATACAGGATTTGCTTAAAGTGGCCATTTAGTAGGACATTTAAAAAGCAGTCAAACAATGGGACAAAGAGATGAACTCTCAGCAAAGCTCTGGAACAGTGTGAGCTCTGAGGAGAACAACTACAGAAACACTGACCACACGTGCCAGCAGCACTGACCCAAGCACAAGAGATCTGACACACTACCATGATCCATCCTGTGTTTTCATCAATGCCAAAGGAAAAAACCAAAAAGCATCTACTGCACTGGTAACTCTCCAAATGACTGAGTTTACTCTGTGAGGGGTACCAGTGTAATTGATGTGCACAAGCAGCAACATGAGATGAAAACATACCTCAAGGAAAAAGTGAAGAGGCCAAGCAAATAGAGCAGGAAAGGAGAAAATAAAAAAAGGGGGATTAGCAAATCTGCAGGTATTTCTGCTCCTTCTTATTTCCTCATTGCCAGTATTTTGCACAAATGTTCTGCAGTTATAATAGAGAGTCAGAGCCCTCACAACCCAGAGATAAAATTATAAATGTATCAATAGTGGCATTATCCACTTGGATCTATATCAACTTTTAGAAAGGGAGGTGGGGGGGAGGAAAGAAGCAAAATTGTGAACTTGCCTGATCTCCAGGTTTTGGGGTCCTTATTTTTATAAGCACCAATTAAAGTTTGAGGTCAGCAGTCTCAGAATCCTCATTATTTAATTAGCATTAGGCACACAACCAGACACCCAGACACTGTTGTATCTAACTTGTGGTTTGGGACTTAGAGTTGTAGGCTTTCCACTGATAGCACTTGGGGACAGTCACCCTCAGGAATTACATCTTCATTAGTATGAAAACCCTCTCTGTAAATTGTTGTGTAATCCTAGTTCTGCTTTTAGAACACTGAATGCAAGAGCTGTTCCTTACAGCATTGCTACCTTAAAAACAGATTAATTTTAATATATGTAGACACTGATGCTTTCTTTTGTAACACCGTATGCACAAAAAACTTTTTCTGCTCCTGCCAATATCCCAATTTGCATGCTTTCTGTCACATCAAATGAAACTGCTCATTGGAAATTGGGACATAAGCTGCCACTTGCATTCATGAATATGTTCCTGATTTCCTTTAGCACTTGACATTGTAATGTACTCTTGAGCAGCTCTGCAGGTGAGAAGGCCAGACATTATCAGCAGCCACTGGAGATAAGGAATATATGGGGAAAGCTTATCTGAATCTGAAGAATTGCCTCTTTAGCAAGTTTTTCCACACTATTCAAGTTCTTAAAAATAAACATGAAAGAAGCTTTTCTCCCTCTCTGTTTCTAGAGATGGGTCTCTGCATATTCACAGCAGCCTGCAGGAGGATTTCTGTGCTGCACATCCACTGTTTCCTGCTCTGCACTTTACAGGGTGAGATGTGAGACAGGGTGACTCTCACACAGCAACTACAAAGGGCTTCAACCCTATTAAAAGGTGTTTCAGTGCAAGGAGGTTCAGATGAGCATGGGGTACCAGAGTATCTTCAGAGCTCCTCCACAACAGCACTAAACCCTCCAAACTTCAGTACAACAATAAAGCCATTAAAATGACCCACTGAGATAATTTGTGCAATTTATTAATTTGTAATTTTTCTCCAAATGCACACTGAACATAGCTACAAAAGCACAAAGGCACTGCTCCCTTCCTGGATGAAATGTATCTCCTGTCACAGCTGCAGGGCTCAGAGAATCAGCCTTGTTTCAGCTCTGTGGAGGTGGAGAGGGTGCACAGGAGATTGTTCACACTGGGTTTGCTCACAGGATGAGCACAGACCAGGGTTAGAGCCCTGGGCTCTCTCCACTGCCCTGCCTGGCACGTGTGTCTGCTCAGCTGAGTGCTCTGCAGGGTCAGATTGTATTTAGCTTCATCCATTGACTCAGCCAACTGCAAGGGCTCTGTCTGTATTGACTGGTAAAAAATGCACACCCATTTCCACATCAGATCCTGCTCCCATGGAAGACAGGCATCATTCCCACTGACTTCAGACAGTTCAAAGTCAACCTACCAGCAATTTGGCCAAAAAAGAATTTAATCTTATTTTCAATTCCAGGCAATTCAATTTTACACCCAATTTTTAACTTTTAACTTTCTTTTCCTCAGCACTTTATTATTTTGTCATTGTTTTTTCGTGTCTCAGCAATGGTTTTCCAAGGAAACCCATTCATCTCAATGCTTGTGAGACTGACAGGGCTCATCACCAGCTCACAGAAATGATGGAGATAAACAACAAGCAGTTTATTCAGATTAATGGGTGTGATGACAGTGAGCTCATGGCAGGAGCAAACAAAAGGCCTTTACAAGTTGATAATGACTATTGCTCTGGTGAACTGTAAGCAATTTCTACAGACTGGAAATTGGCAATTAAAAGATTTACTATCTGCTAAAGGCATCTATTAATAACAAGCCTTCCTAAAGCAAACAGGGGATTTTGAAGACAAATTGTCGGCCACATCTCCTTCATCTGGGTGCCCCAGGAAGTTGTTCTGCCAACAGAGTAACTCAGTCTGCAGCAGAGAACAGCTTTCAAATAAAGGAATGATGCTTGAGGAGTAAGATTAGCCTGCAGCTGAATATTTCAAGATTTCACATTCTGATGGAAAGAATTTTATTTACAGTTTGATGGCACTTCAGGTTTGCTGGGAATAAAAACAAACACATGTGAAATGAGCTACTAAGAAGTGATTTTGTGTGGCCATAGCTCTATAATACCTCTGTGGTGACTACTTTGAGGGCTGAGTTCAATTGGGTTGCTTTGGATTTGTATCACAGCACTATATTCTATTCTCATTTGAACTGGTATAATTCTGGAATACTTTGATTAACAACAAATCCAGATTTTCATTGAAGGCAGGTTGCCTTTGAACTGTGCCCTATGAGCAGTATGAACTAGGACAGTGGCTACTTAAACACATGGCACCCAGCTAGAAGCCTTTTTACAGCATTCAGGTGAAGCATCCACAAGGAAACCTACACAAATAACCAGCACAGTTAAAGGCAAGCTTAGGTTATTTACAGAAACTTTCCAGATTCACAAGGATTAGAAATAGGCCAATGAAAATGATGTTTTTTTCTCATTGTTTTTGAAATCATTAATCATGGTGCTGAAGATGAAAACTATCATTTAGATGCAGCTGGAAAAATAACTTTTCCACAGCTGAAATGGAACCATCTCCTTAGAAATCAGTAAATGAGCAAATTTTTAATCATTACTAAGTGCAAAATTATGCAGAAGTGCTGAGGGTTCCCAGACTACATTCTCTGCAGCTGTCTTAGGAAATGGGTAGGGAAAAGGAGGAGTAGATTTCCACTGCAGCTATTGCTGTCTGTGGGTTTCTCTCTAACCCAGTCCACCATGACTCTTTTCTCTGGACAGAATATGGAAGGATACTCCAATGCAGCCTTTTGAACCCTACAGGTGCAGAAATACACTGGGTGCCCACGTGGAGATGTTCCTCCCTATTGTGATGGGTTGGCCTGGCAAGGTTTGGGGGGGCATGGAGACAGGGGTGGCATCTGTGAAAAGTGTCCCCTGTGTCCAACAGAGCCAATGCCACCTGGCTCCAAGACAGACACAGGCCTGGCCAAGGCTAAGCCCATCAGTAAGAAAGGTAGAGCCTCAGGGATAATGGATTTTAGAAAGATGGGATCAAAAACTGCAGCAGAACAGCAGCAGAGAGAGAAGTGAGAGCATGTGAGAGAAGCAGCCCTGCAGACCCCAAGGTCAGTGGGGAAGGAGGGGGAGGAGGTGCTCCAGGCACGGGAGCAGAGATTCCCCTGCAGCCTGAGGTGCAGACCATGGGGAGGGAGCTGTGCCCCTGCAGCCCACGGAGCTCCATGCTGGAGCTGAGATCCACCTGCAGCCCACGGGAACCCCACGCTGGAGCAGGGGGATGCCCACAGGAGGCTGTGACCCCATGGAAGGGACCCACTCTGGAGCAGTTTGGGAAGAAGTGCAGCCAGGGGGAAGGTCCCATGTTGGAGAACTTTGTGCAAGACTGTCTCCCACGGGAAGAACCTCAGGCTGGAGCAGGGGAAGAGTGGGAGGAGTCTTTCCCCTGAGGAGGAGGGAGCAGCAGAGACAACTGTGATGAACTGACCACAGCCCCCACTCCCTGTCCCCTGGAGCTGCTGGAGGAAAGGAGGGAGAGAAAATGGGGAGTGAAGTTCGGTCTAGGAAGATGAGAGGGGTACGGAGAAGGTGTTTTAAGATTTGGGTTTATTTCTGATTTTGATTGGTAGTGAATTAATTTAATCTTTCCAAGTTGAGACAGTTTTGCCTGTGACAATAACTGGTGCATGATCTCTCCCCATCCTTATCCCAGCCTACAGGCCTTTTGTTATTTTCCCTCTCCCCTGTCCTGCTGAGGAGGGGAGTAGCAAGGGTGGCTTTGGGGGGCACCTGGCATCAGCCAGGGTCAGCCCACCTCACCTGTTGCTCTCATAAACCCTTCTAACACTTCTGTTTGAAAGCAGCCAGCAAACTCAGCCTGTCCAGTGGAGATCCTAGGCACCAGCTCAAACAAGCTCACAGATCTGACAAAGCTGCACCAGGGATACTCTGTCCCCATTCCAGAGGAGAGATCTGCTCAGTCCAGCCTAACATTACAGCAGGCAGCTCTTGCCCTGTGGCAGGTTGTGCTTACTACACAAGCATAGAAGGGCTCCTTCCTGATCAAGATTATATTTCATGATCAACCCAAATTTAGTTTGAGAGAAATGTTGCTTTTATTCACAAAAAGCAGCCATGAATCAACAGCAAGTATAGTAACATAACTCCTGAAAATGAAGATGATTTTCCTGTGAAATAACAAACCAAAGTGCAATTTTATGATTCTATAATTCTAAATTTTCTTTGAAATGTAACTTAATTGTACCATGCCAAAGTATTTATAAGATATAAAGGTAGTAAAATGTACTACTAAAGCATTAACTTGAACTCTACATAGCACACTGATGGAAAGCTCCATACATTTTAGAACAGCAACCTATCCATAAGACATGGCAGGCAGCAGATTTGTTTTGGCTCTTTTACAAACACTGTTTGTTTGCTAAAGCACAACAAATTGATATGTTGTTCTGTGTGCTGTATGCTCAGGATTTGACAAAATAAATAACAAATCAGACCACATTTAATGTTGGAGGAGCACCATTAAAGTACCTTGCAAATGTCTGTGTCACAGGTGTTTTGCTGCAGATTCTACCCCATGAACACACAGCTGGTTATCATCATATAAGGTAGAGTTCAGATAAAAGGAAGATGCGACATGTTGGTTAATCAGGGAGAAGACAAAAAGAAAATAAAAAAAGCTTCTGTCTCTAACTCTGTTTTCTGCATCACTGAGCACTGAGACACAGTGTCATTTATTTCAACCACATAAACCATGACCACATATTTGTGGATGCAATTACTTCAACTTTATATTCACTAGCTTGGAAACAAGCCCCATTTGTCTCCTTCCTCAAGGAAAATAGGAGCCATAATGCAGAAGTGGAGAACAGAGATGTCACATCCTTTCAATTCACCCTTGCAGCTTCCTCATCTCCAATAGCAATCACTGTTCCTGAGTTTCTGGGGACAGGTTTTTATACATCTCACAAGAACTGATTTGTAGTAGGGTCAGTTTTGTGGCATAAAGATACAAGGAAACGGGGAAAGATGCAAAGGTTTCTAAGTGGACAAGCACCAGGATACAAATTCAGAGCTTTCCTAAGGGGCAGCTCTTGGAGATGACCAGCACCTCTAAGGCTCTTTGCAAACATTATTTCTCTGCTGTCGGCTGGCTATCTAGCCAGCTCAAGGATGTTTTACTCATTCAGACTTACTGATAGTAGAAAGTTGCAATTTCCTTAAGAGTAGAATACTTCAAAACAGCTTTTTGTGCATGTTTCCAGTCATTAGCAACAACACTATAAGCCTCTCTTTAGACAAATAGCAAACTTAAGCAGCACTGAAGTCCCTGAAAATCCCAGAGCATGTTCTCAAGGAGGAATAGAAGAATTAGTAATTACTCATGTGAAAATTCCAAACCTAACTGAGCTACAGGAAGGCAAAGCTGTGTCAAGATCTAGATTCATTTTGTACTCAAACAGTAGTAGGTCAATGAACAAAATGAAAGTCTAACAAAGGGAAAAAATCAGACCAAAACAAAATAAGAAAGAATAATTTTCCAAAAAGAATATTGGGGAAAATAACCATTATGTAAATGCAGCATGAAAGATATCAGGGCACAGCAGTTCAGTGAGCTGGATGCACCTGCAATGATGATACACATACCAGTCCTAGGACAATGACAGGAAATTATTTTAGTATCTTTGCTGCACAGATACATTCTTAACACATTAATACTTCAAGAGCTGAAAAATTCATAAAAACACACACAAGGCATTAGCATTGTATCTCTATGTTGAAATGCATTTTCACATGGTCATGCTGATAAAAGCAGATTATCCCATTAATGAGATAAATAATTACAGATGCACTTCATGGAAGAGCATGTTATTCTAAGAAAATTGCTATAATTACTGGAGGTGTCTTGCAAAGTATTATCCATTCCTAGCTGGCTGAAGCTTCAAACTTTGGCTCAGCTTTTAATAAAATAACCTAACTAGAAATGTTAGCTATGCCCCTAATGAATAACCTTGAAAATAAACAGCTAGTTTATAAATGAAGGGCACTGTCTATCTCTGTGCAGACAACTCTGTATACCCTGGACATAAATCCAGTGCTCATCAGATAAAGAGAGGGCAACTTAACTGCTGGAAAGTGAGTGACAAGACAAGGAAAAGGAAAATCATTAATCCCCTAATGGATATGGATCCCAGAATGATCTAAGCAATACCCTGAAATAAACAATTAAAATAAATATAAAATGCTAACAGGTCACATACTAACAACATTCATAACTTTCCTGTCTCTGCTGAGTTAGATACTTAGAAGTAAGTATGGGAAACTTCTTTTACTAGAGGCAGCTAAATACAAAGTCTAATTCCAACTTTGATATTTCCACCACAAAGTCATTCATTTTGACTGAATTTTAACTTTAAAGCCATACTGCATAACAATAAACAGCTATATACTAATTCTCTCTGTCAAACTGGCCTAGAAAAATGGGACTTATTTGACATTCTCCTATCTATTTAGTAAGGAAACTAATATAAATATTTTTATACTGTAGACGAGCAAAAAAAGCTAAATGCTGCTGTCTAGAGATATTTCCTTAGAAGTCCAATGATAACAGAATACTCCTGACAGAATACAGATATAAGAAAGAAGATTCTTATTATTACATGGCAATTTGTTTTCTCTCCTTCCCACCCCCATCAGCCCTGACATCCTTGGACCATTTCAATTTATTCCATTTTTCCTCAAAGTTTTTTTAGATCTGTGATCCTTCTGGCTGCCATCATTGAGGACTAATTGTATCCAAGTGTTCCTTAAGTGTAAGTGCCAGATGGGTCAGAGCATTCCAGCAGAGGAGAGGGAAGCCTGGGGCATTCCCACACCTCAGCTGCAGACTGGACAGCTCAGGTGCTGTTTGTCACTTGCACAATGGTACAGCACTGTAATTGCTGAAATGCAATTCAGGATGTGCTGAAATTCTCTGCACTTCTGCCTGCAGAACTTTCTCGCTCAGTTCTGCTGCTGCAGCCATCGATCCTACCTGTGCTGTCCTTGTTCTTATCAAGATGTCTTCACATTTAATCTGCTCATTTCTCTAATTTATAAACATAGCTTTGAATACTGAGCCTATCCTCAATGCTTGCAGCCCTTCAATCCTGGTGTTAATCTGCAAATTTAACAATCATGTTCTCTAATACCTCAGTGAACTACTAATGAAGTTATTAAACATTTCCAGCCTGAGTAGCTCTGTTTGATGTAGGGATGTGGCTCCATGTATGGCAAATTTAAGCTTCCTGAAAACAGTGTTTTAAACAACCTTTTCTGGTCCCCCAAGCTGAAGCACATTCTACAAGAAATTCCTGAATCAGAGCTCCAGCCTCAATCCATGAGTGTATCTTTTCTCTTATGATAAAGAGGTAATAGTGTCTTGTTTTCAGTCTTGAAGTCTTGGTTCCTATAGCAGAACTACCAATGCAATTCCACAAATTAATGCTCAAATAGGTGGAGAATAGACAAATCAAAATATTAAAAGTATTTTTAAAGTTTAAAAATATGCTTATGCCAGTTAGGCTGTCAGAACCCTAACATTTCTTCTCCCTCCTGTCTGGGAAAATCTATGTTGAACTGTTATGTCAGTTCCTGGTGTTTCAATAATTTTTTGCAAGTTGCATATACCTTGAGACTAGATAAACATATTTATTGAATATAAAATAAAATACCCAGAAACCACCCAGTTTTATATATCACATCAGTGAAAGAAGATAAATGCAAAGGACCTACTACAGCAAAATGATGAATTGCACTGCTGGTTATTTCTGCCAGCTACAGGATCTGTGATAGCCAAAAAGCAAGATGCTGAAAATGTACAGTACACTCTGCAACTGTGTGTCTTTCTGTCCATTAATCCCTGCATTTGTGTGGATCCTGTAACACAGTTGTGCAAGACCTTTTTCTTTTTTTGCCCAGTTGCCACTTCTTTACTTCCTAGACCTAAAACTAAGCTATAAATGCCCTGATATTTGCATCTGTACCCCCTGAATAAAGAGCCTCACAAATTAGATGTGCAAATTTTGGAGTCACTCCATATGAACCCTTTAGTCCATGTACACTCCCACTTGTCTCTTCAGCTATCCCTGGTGTGAAGGTCTCTGTCAGCTGGCGTCGGACTCGCCCTGCCAATGGCGGGCAGATGACACGCTTCTCTTAAAGGGAGAATGGCTACAGTCTCAATTAATACCTTTATTTTCCCCTTCCCAATATGCCACCTCTCAAGCAGTAGCCACGACAATCCCTATTTTATAAGCCCTCTGCATTGGTATGCCTGTGGTGCAGCAGCATTTGGAACATGTCCATGATGTGCTGCATGCAAATGCCTCTCCCGTGAGACTTTCAAAGAAACCCTTCTCCACTGGCACATGAAGACGAGTTCCAGGAGTTCTGTGACAGGTGAAAACCACTTTTGCTCTGTGGGGATAAAGGAATGAATAAATGCATATTATGGCAGGAAGTCAGGCTCTGTCTTTGGGGCTGCATTAGCAGTGAAAAGGTTTCAGTGTAAGAACTGTGTTGTTTTGCCTGCATCTGCACCAGCAGAAGCTGGTCCTTTC
Source organism: Aegithalos caudatus (assembly GCA_013389925.1). NCBI lineage: Eukaryota > Metazoa > Chordata > Aves > Passeriformes > Aegithalidae > Aegithalos > Aegithalos caudatus. The sequence goes on along the minus strand of WEIU01020377.1, from coordinate 714,666 downwards.
TTCACAAGGCTGAATTACCTGCTGTTGCAGCTCAGTGCCACTATTAAGAATCGCTTTGGCCAGAGTGATGAAGGGAGAGAGCCTATGAATAGAAAACTGTCCTGACTCCAAGCAGGTGTGAAGTCTGAAAGATGCAGATGACAGTTTGAACAGGCCTCCTCCTTCAGGCTGGTGCTCCAGTGAAATGGAACAGCTCCATGGAGAACTCCTACTGCTGCTAAATGGTTATTTACAGACACATAAATAGCTGGAGCTCTTGAAAATAATGAACATAAACACGAGAGGTTTTTTATAGGGCCCCCTATTCTATTCCTCATACAAGGGCTACAAGAAAGACTTTGTAATCTCTGTGCCTTAATCCCTGGAAAAGCAGAGAAAAAAGAAAATCAGTCGGTGACACCAAATATGCCATAGCAGAGGTTCACTTTGACTTCCAAAATGTGTCTGATGTTTTGGGCTGCTTCCCTTTTTGAACATTCAGCTTGAAAGACAAGAGGGGGACTTTGCCTTCGAAAGCACTGAGCATGCACTGTCTGTAAATCAGATCCTCTTTAAGGTGGAGAAGGTGAGGCTAGATGTGAACATTTGAGATCAAAGTTTTACTGACCCGCTTTAAAATATCACTTTGTGGTAAATTCCTGCTGCAACAGAAAAACAAAACTTGTAACTAAACTTTCCTAGAACTTCCAAAGATGAGAATATACAGGTTCAAACAGAAATCTAGGAACAAGGACAGATAATTATCTTTTTCAAAGCTGCCCTCAGATGGCATTAACCTATTGAATCTTGGATTTCACCTAAATGCTTTTTTGCAAATGACTCAGTCCCTGCATCTTAGAGAATTACACTTTAAGGCCAATATATAGCTCAAACCAGGGGGGGAGAAAAAGAAAAAAAAAAAAAAAAGGTATTTTGTATGTATAAATTTTGAATATCATGAGTTAGAGGAGGGAATATCTTTTGTGAATATTAAAAAAAACCCAATCAACCAACCAGAGAAATTACATAATAACTTCTGGAATAACTGTGTTTGCCTTAATTTTTCTGTCTCTCAGAAGAAAATAAGATTCCCCTACTTGTAAAGCAGGATGAAAACTCTGGGAAAATGAAAAATGAACAAAAGAAAAGAAGATAACCAGGCATTTTTGAGAAAATAATTTAAAGAAAGGGCTAATGCTTGTTATTTTATTCTCTTCCTCATCCCTATCTGCTCTCTTGTTCTCTTTCTTACACATACATGCTCACACATCCTTGAATGAAGCCAACACTGGAGAAAACAGAGCAACAACCAGGCAAGACCTCAGCAACTGCACTCCTAAAGTAATGAGCAGAGACATCAGAGCTGCTTCTCAAACATGGAGAAATGACACATGTGACTAAAGACAGAATGTACAGTGGAAGCAGATCTAATGAAAATGTGCAATTTTGGAGCATTTTAGAGCTGCTGGCTAATAAATAAAGAGTTGTGACCCAGAATGGGCACAGACAGGTTTCCCTGCTGTCCTCCACTGGCTGGATGTGATCTATCCCCATGCTCTTGAGGGATTCCACTCTGCCAGAAGGCATCTTTCCAGCTTTGCTTTGAGTGATGGCAGTTTAGTAGCAGGAGACTTCAGTGACATAGGAAACTCAATTCATATCATTCCTCATAATGCTGTGTTTAAGGGATGTCCTCAGGGCAGTTTTCATGTTTGTACATTGCAGTAATCATTGCTTTGTTCTACTGAACTGTTTCTGCCGAGGATTTTATGCATCACAAAGTTCATTCTTGTTTTAACATTCTCAAAAATAGGTGTGAGATACAGGATATGTTATCAAAGTACACATCAGTAACTAACTTTATAATTTACATGAATTAAAGAAAAAACAAAATACGAGTCTGTGCATTTGCCACTGTCAGTTTTCTTTTAGTGACAGAGATACACGTACAAAAATCCTCTGTGCAGTTTTATCAAATTATCCATCAGTGGCAGAAGTTTAGGCTCCCTTCCCAATTTTTCATGTTGTACCTCAAGTCAAGCTTCTCTTTATTCCTTTACCAAAAATACAAGTTATTTTCTACAATTATGTGAAAAGGATTCAGTCAAGAGGAGTGTCATATAAGTCAAGAGTAGTTCTGATGCCCAGACAGAAACAAGAGATGACTGTGACCAGTGAGTTGAGTCAGTGAATTAGAAATTAGAATGAAGGTAAGTGAACTGAAGAACTCGTTTATTCCCACTGAGGGGGGCAATACTGCACCCAAGGGATGTGGAAATAGTGCACAGGTCTTTGCACAGAGTGAGGTTTGCTGTCAGTGAGCAGACACTGCCTCACTGGCAATGCTGAGCCCCACTGGTTTTTAGATTTCCATCCTAGCAGCTTTGGAAAGAAGTATGACTTTGCTTTGTACATGAACATTTCTGTCACCTTTAGCATTGTTCATTGTGTTTACACCTTCACTTTTGCACTGTGTGTAAGAGAAGAGAAAGGTACAAAATAATTGACTGCTTTTGCACATGATCAGCAGTTATTCTTTCCTAAATCAAGAGTCTCAGATGTTTGTGCACCTCCAAAATTTTGTGAAGGCCCATTGGCCACTGAGAGGGCTTAAACAACAGGATCAGGCATTTAACTATCAACTTAATAATATGAGATATGATATTGTTCCAGTACTATATACTGAGAATACTGCCTTGGACAGATGTAGGCCAAGAGAAAAATGTGAATGATGGATTCTTGCTGCCTGCAAAGGAAATGAAGTAAAGGATATTATGGTAGTCAGCAAGACCTGCATCTTATCAATAAAACATTAACTGTGACAGCTGCAGGTGGAAATGCCATTCCACTGAAGTGTTGTTAGTTTTTTCCAAGCCTTCTCTTCTTAAAAGTGCTTACTGATTGTATAAATATTATCATCATTAAAGAGTCCATAAAAACACGTATTGGATCCTCTCCTAAGGCTAGCACAGTGTCTGCAATGTCTCCTAATTTTCATCAGGATTTGTGCTTGAAAGTACTTGTCTCTTAGAGGGATGATTTTCAAATAATTCATCTTTTGAAAGGCTCCTGATTTTACTTCTAACCACATACTCCAACTAGAAAGAGGAAATATATTGCCATGAATTATTGGGAAATTAAATATCACAAAGACCAGATAATCAGCAACAGAACTTAATGCTATTGACTTGTAGAATTATTATATTGAAGGAAGGTTTTTAATTGCTGCTTGTTAAATCCTTGGGTTTAAGACCGATATTGGAGCCTGTTTCTTTGGCCTGACATCGTCTTCATTTTATGTCCACCACAGCAAGTGACAGACTTGTGATCCTGACATCCTGCCCTGACTCCCAGTACTGCAGTCTCCTCCTTATTTCATCAGTGTAAGTGGAGAAACTCCACTGAAACAAATGAAATTATGTGATTGCAAAAGTTGTGCAATATTAGAGGCGGTTTGAGAGCAGTGCAAAACACAAAAAGCAAGTTTTCCATAAGCTAATACACCTGCCTCACCTGGTGTTCTGCTGTACATTCATGTGTAGCTCTGCCTTTCAATCAGGATTTTTATGTATAGTGCCATTTCCAAATAAAAGGAATTTTCAAATGATGTGTAAATGAACTTTTAAAGGTATTCATTCTGGTTCATGACAGAGATTTTGCTACTGGCATGAACCAGACTTCAAATAAGACTTTACCTGAGACTCTGAGGATTTAACAAGCAGCAGTATTAGATGCTCTAAAAAAGCATTGGCACGAGATGAGCTGTGAAATAGAGCCACTGTCTTTATGGTGGAACTGTAAGTGTGGCTACTTCAAATCTTTATAGTGTTGCTTTAAACTTTGTCTAAAGTTCAAAACTTTAAGTGTGTTAGTCCTGAGCACTCTGACCTGCTGCTGTACCTGAGCTGGGATCCTCAAAAAATGCCCTTTGCTTTCTAGTGTTTCCTCATTCTAGAATCACAAAGGGTATAGAGTGAGCATCCACAGAAGTTCAGGATGGGAACACAAACAGCAACAAATCAACAGCTGTAGTTATCCTGACACTCCCAGATACAGCCCTGGATCTGCTGAAGAAAATCCTCTCTGCTTTCTACTCTATTCCATATTCCATCCTGGGAGAAGAAGAGTGAATGCATTTCCATGCTCCACTGGTTCCACTTTTCTCTTACACTGCACGTTATTGTTGTCACCTACTTGTGTTTCCTCTGACTTCCTGCAACCTCTTTGGGGTCTGAGCATATTGTTTGTGTTCACATGTAATGCCATATGTGCTGCCACATGCCTGTACTGCACAATGAACAATGTGTGTTTTGTATTCTGATACCTCCAGCAGTGCCCTTGTTTTAGCATTTCATTGTGAAATTACAGCAAAAGAAGAAAGCTTCTTATTATGGTTGGCTCAGAATTCTAGTTGTATAGATATAATCATTAAAAACAAGCACTCAATGCCTGGCCTGTCTACCCACAATTTAGACACGGAAAGTATTTTTTGAACTGTGGAGAAGAGTGAAGGTAGTGCTCTCTTATGTATCTTTGACTGTCATCCCAAATCCCCTTGTGTCCATACCTAAAGACAGTGCTCGATTTCACAGATACATTTTGTACCTTTGTTTTGAGAGACTGAGATCATCCTCCAGGAGTAAAGTACTTCCTTCTGAATTTCTACTCCCAGCCACTTCTGAATTTTACACATGCTTTCCCATTATTTCTTTTACTATTTATTACATCCTCTTTTTCCACAGTTATTTGACATGTTAAATAGATTGGCTTAAGCATAGATTGGCTTAAGATGAACAGAAAGCTAATGAAATATTTACATCATGGTGATTTGAACATATGCAGTACTAGCACACTGTATGTTTCTCACTGGTTGAATTAAAAACTTCTGTTATAGAGGTAGTTAATTAAAGATGTTTGCTAGATAAGAATTGATAAAGCAAAAAAAAAAAAGTTACTGCTGTCTTCCCTATGTGGAGTTGTCTATTGACTGAATGAAGAGCTGCTCGCAGGATTACAGCTGACAATGCAAAGTGCATTTCAGCTCCTCTGCAAAGGGAATTGAGAAAAAATTGATGGTAGTTTTTCTACATCCCTCATGATGGGAATTCTCTCTTCTTTAACATTGGGGGAAGATGAAAATGTCCAATGTTTAATGGTTTTCAGAGAGCTGCCATAGCAAGCAAGCTGTAAAGACAAAGCCCTCACAAGTGGTAGCTGGAAAAAGATACACTGAATTCTCTCTGTGTTTAGGGGTTTTATTTGTTTAGGATAATCAATTTGCTTGAGAATTTATTCCCTGAGCAAAAAATAATTGCACAGATAAGCATTTTTATATCCTATCTGCCATATCTCAACAAGATCTAAAGATTTAAAAGCTTCACATGCATGATAAAAGTCTTGCTTATGCCTAGGCAATTATTTTTCAAATTTAAATGTCTCTGTTAATAATGTTTTTTACATTCCTAAAGGGCTTTTGCTAGTCTGAAGAACCAACTAACATCAGATTTCCTTTTTTAAAATGGAAGACAAGTATAATTTAAAAATGCAGTATTTACTTAGTTCTCATTTAACTGAAATTTGATGTATTTAGAAGCCTTCTAATTTATATTCAGGATCACCATTTCAATACCAATGATCAGAATTTCATACATATTTGTGCTCAGCAGCTACTGCATGCATACTGATGAGCCTTTTCCAAGGCATTCCTGTGGCACTGTTTGCAAATGCTGTGCTGACATGGTGGTCATGCAGGTAAAAAAGAACTGCACGTAGGCACGCTGTCCACAGACCATTCCAGTGATACTGTCAGTCCAAATCCAAGATAAAGCAGTAAAAATGGGATGCAAAATGCAGGTGGGGGCACAGAGTCCCTACAAATGCCTGTGCTTGCAAGCCTGTATCAGTAAAAGCAGGCTCTTCTCTTTTAGCTGGAAACTGAAGTCGTGGCAGTTTTTGCAGCAGCTTGTTACACATATGATTGAGAAGTTTGTATTTCATTAAACACGCTTCTCCTGAGAAGGAAAAATTCAAGGCTTCTCCCCATAGGGAAGTAAGTTCATGTTCCACTGGCCTCTGATCTTTATCACCTACATTTAAGGAAAGTGCTGAGTATCACCCCTGCCCTGGGATGAAACAAGGTCAGCCCATTCCCCCCACACCCACCTGGGCCTGTGCTCTGGATTTCAGTGTCAGTGACACATCAAGCTCCTGCTGAGATCAGGGCCTGCCATGGGAAGCGAAGCATGAGGACACAGTGACTGCTCCCACCTCTGAGAATTCAACCATCTCAGGTGAGGCAGAGAGGAGAAACTGTCAGCACCTCCAGAGGAATTACTACAGACAGTGAGAGAAGGGTTTCTCAGAGTCACCTGTCACAGCTTTTTGAAGCTCACACCAGAAATCAGCAGAGAGGGGCACTGAATCAAAAGCTGGATGGCTTGTAAGCCACTGGTGCCCTTGCCACATGACCTGTGAACTGTCTGTCGTCTCCCTTCCCCTGACCTCACACTACTGAAGGATCTCTCTTTCACAGGGTACTGCTTGTCAGAATTCACATCAGAATGTTTAATGTTTGCCTAAAATAGAAAATAATTGCATATATTTTTTTTACTGTTTCAGGCTCTGCTGTGCAGAATAAAGCCAAATCTACTTTCTAATAATGTAATTTCAGCTGCACTGTAGCATACACAGCTTTGCACTCTGTGGTTCTGCTCCTCATGGACTGATACATCAGCTTATTATTGAATCACAACTGGAATGCTTTTTAAATTCTTCTCTTTCTCTATATTCCACACAAAGAACTTAATAAAAGACATCGAGTGGCAAAAAAACATAGTCAAGACCCTTCCATTTTATTTACAAAAAACATGATTTCTTCAGCCATACTAATTTCTAATACAGAGCTAGGCTGACTGCCTGTCATTTTTACTTTATTTTAAAGGAAGGCTGGTGAGCAGAGGCTGGTACTAGGAACTGCAATCCAACAAGTCCACTCTTACAGTAAGAGTGCATATTTCCCAAGGGATGACTGGCTAGGAAAACCATGCTGGGGATTTCTGCAGCAACTGCCTCCCTGTCACTCAATGTCTCCTCTCATAGTCAGAGCCACGGTGCCCCAAGATGGCTCTGCCCCAAGACTGCTGCTGTGCCACAGCAGAGAAACATTAAATGTGTGACTGGAGCTCTGGTGTTTTGCAATCCCTGGCTGACTGTAACCACAGTGACAGGACCCTTAGGAGCTGCTATACAACATTGCAATTTTTTTTTTTGTATTTTTTCTTTTGTATTTATTGCTTTGTTTTGCAGAGGACTGCCACAGTACAGTCCCCAACTTGCACATTTGCTGTTAAAAACTATTACTTTCACAAGACACCTAAAATTGACTAATAACAGCACCTGTGAAATGTCTACCTCTTTAATCAAAGTATTTCTCCAAGAATTACATTTGTTTTCAATAGCTGCTTCTACAGAAACTGTTTTGGGCAAGGGTAGGATAGCTTCTCCTGTTTTAGCTGAAGAGCTTCAATTGCAAAGCCTCTCCACACAAGTTCATGAGTCCTTTCTCAGCAAAGTTTCTGGATCTGTGGATTTTTTCACTGTGGACCTTTCACAGGAAGATAGAATGGTCTGTACAGGGGATAAGGCAGAGGACATGGGGATCCATAGTTCTCATCAAAAAAAATCTTCATTTTAGCTATTTATCAGTATTCTACCAGATTTTTTCAGTCCTGTGTAGCTGCCCTATAACAAATTCTAACTGCATAGTTACAAAACTTCAAGCAAATTTTGCCTGTCTGTCTCAATAATTTGCTCTGTCCTTCCATTCCCTGACATGCAGCTCTGCTGACACCACAAAAATCTTGTTACAAATTGCCTTGGGTAGACTGATGGGCTCTCCTCAGTGGTGCAGCTCATTCCTCTGCTAAGGGAGGGATGAACACTGTTACATCTCCTATTTCTGGTTCCATGGACCACTAGGATTTATACACTGGAAAACTGGCTAAAAAAAAGCTCTATTGATCCCAACCCACAATATGAGATTTTAAAAGACTAAATAAAAGGGAAACTATCTGTACAAATTAATAAGCTCTGATTGCAGCCTTAGCAAGAGTCATGCTTGCATTTCTTTATATACCTCACTATTGTCCCATTCAGCTTTATTTTCACTAACTCTGCCTTTTCCTTTTATTTTGTGCAGTCCCTTCCCTTTTTTACATTGCATAGCTGTTCTGAATACTGCAGGAGCCTTAAATCATGTCTCAGAGGAAACAAAAATATTCCTGTAAGATTCAGTAGAGGAACCCTGCCAGGTAAGGGAGAGTTTCTAAATACAAGGCAACACAAATTCAATTTTTTTCCCCACAGCTGCAGTGGTAGGGATGAATGTGCACCTGCCCCCCTGCTTCAGCCTTTTTTACAGTCTGGGATGAAAAACCCCCAAACTACCTGATCATTCAGTCCTGAGTTTAAAGTGCCATTCTGAATTCAAATCCAATTATTCTGCATCTGTCTGTTAGCCAGGCAAAATATTTTAATGTGTTTGCTTCAGCTTTCTCCTCTCTTAAGAAGTTCTGCCCTTGTCTTTCTGGGCTTTTTGCTTCCCTGGGAGATGCCAGTTTAATAGAGAGTTTTTGAAGGATATGAATCCAGCTGTCAAATAGAAGGATCAAAGCCTGGACACCTGTTTTCATCTCCTGGTTCTATCAAGTGGGCACTCAATCTCTTCCCATGGCACTTTGCCAATAAGATCATCAATGGGTCACTCAAATGTCAGCATCTGAGTATGCAGAGCTGTGTATCAGCACAGCTCAGCAGGTCCCTCCTTGGCAAAATGAGATTTTGGGGAAATGCAGCTTTGAGAGGACCTCAGTGCAAAGCTATCAATGTGCAAATGCATTGATGCAAACACTAATGTAGTTTGGAGTGCTGTAAAACAGCAATTACTGGCATGTGCTGTGAATAAGATATTCCAGTTCCACCAGCTGAAATATGCAGATTTGGGTGCATGCATGTTTCCCCTCTGATTTCCCTGGCTGCTTTTTCAGTGGTAGTGCCTTAGCTTTTTAGGGAAACTACCTAAGAACTGCTGGATTGCTCACCTTTGGTTCTACTGATAGGTTAGTTTTGTATGCCACACTTTTGCTGTAAAATATTTGCATTTCCTCTGATTGATACCTTGAGCATCTGCAAAATCAAGCACCAGAGCTCCTGTTCTCCCTCTTGCTTTCTATCTAAGCATTCTACCAGGTAACAAGCTGAAGAAGAGACCACACAAACCAGATTTTCCCTTGAAATACAGAGAAGTATCAATTTGTAAAAAAAAAGCCTTATCAGAGACAGGAACCTTCTCATGCCAAGAAATTGCTGGATGCTTCAGGAAAGCAGAACAGTTCTTTAATAAGGAGTTGCAATGCTGAGCTCACAGTTGAAAAAGATCAAATTTGCTACACCTTATAGGGCATAATAAGGGAGCAAATTCCCAGACATCACCAGGTGAGCTCTCTCCTTGTGCCTTAAATTACATTTAGGAAGATGTGTAGGTAAGTATGTGGCAGGCTCCACATGGATAATCTGATAAGAGGGATGTGAGAATAGGAGGGAGTGTTCCTGCTTTCTATTCCCTGATGGCCACTTTCCTAATCAACTCCTTAATTTAGACCTTCTGAGTCCAGCCTGGGAGCTGCAGGGTTTAGAACAAGGGTTTTGTCAGCATGAGCTAAGCAAAACAAGGATCAGATTTTCAAAATCATTTCATAACATGGAGATATGTATCCAGTGTCATGCTTTTCCAAACAGGAAAGTCAGAGAGTCAGAGAATCCCAGGAACATAGAATGGGTCAGGTTGGAAGGGATCACAGTGGGGCATCTGGTCCAACCTTCCTGCTCAAGCAGGGCCATCCCAGAGCACGTGGCACACGATTGTGTCCAGTCTGTTCTTGAGTATCCCCAGTGAGGGAAACTCCACAAACTATCTGGGCAATCTGTTCAAGAGTGCCTCCTGACTTTCCTTGAACCTAAATATCTCCTTTCCCTAGGCCTGGAAAAAAATTAAATTTACCTAGTAGCATCTAAGAACCACTGCAAATCTCATCCATTCTACAGCTGATTCAAAAAACTCAAATATGGACTGAGTACATGGGGACAGAGACTAAGTCAGTGCTTTCCTAGAGTGACACCTCCCTCAATACTGGGTAGATCAGGGAATGGGAATCTGTCAGGATTTTCAGTCTAGCACTGTGCATTTCCTTTTGCCTTTTCTTTTGTTGGAAAGCACTGACTTACCTTTACCTGGAGGCTTAGCCTGCATTTCTCACACAAGCTTGTCTCTATTGCCAGCACATTTTCCACTCAAAAAGATAAAGCTTGTGGGGATGAGTGGGTTGTTAGAGCAGAGCTGTGCTGCAGGGTCTCCTGTGTTCTTCCAAGTGTTCTGTGGTGGGTGTTTGTTTTAACTTCTTTCAGAATCCATAATGACTCCATCCTTTCTGCTTTTCCCCAGCGTTACCCGCTGCACATGAAAGCAAAGTCAATAAGATCAGTGGAACTAATATCATACTGAGTTCCTGAGGATAAGTAATCAGAATTCAAGCCATCAGGAAACAGCCTAAAAAATAAGATGCTCCAAAATATCTGGCAACAAAAGGCCTTCATGGATACAAACAAATAGCTTCTTTTCCCCCTGTGTTTTGAACACATTTTGTCTTAATCTTTGGCAGACCAATATGTAAACCCAATTATCTTTGGGGAAAAACCTGGATGATAAATGGTCTGATGTCAATTAAATCCTAACATTAAGATGCTGCTAGGATGGCTCTTCTCTACCTGGAGTGAATTGGCTTCCCTGATTATACCAGGAGAGAACCATTGTGAAAGCTTTTTATGATCTTCCTAAAAAATGCTATATATTAAAATAGTACTTCACTGTTTGAAGTCTGGTGCAGAGGTTGTATTCTGTCCTGATTCTGAACTATATGGATTTTTTTGCACTAGGATTTCCTCTGTATTTTTTCCTTGCCAGGATGGAGAGGATTTAATTTAAACTCTGGCAGTGAAGATTTTAATGCAGAATTCTGACCTGGTATAAAAGGAGTGGAGCAGACCCACGTGATGAGAGAGGAAGGTTACAAAGTCTTGCCTTCTATTAATGGATTAATTTATACTTCCCAGGTTTTACTGATAGGACTTCATCCTTTCCAGACCTGAGTTAAGTGGGCCCAATCTATCTCTGGTGGAGGCCCACTAAGACTGTGATATTACTGTGCTGTGACTGACATGCAGCAGAATCAGATTAGGCACCAATTTCTCCAGTGGCCGATCCCATGAACTGTCATGCTGCCACCCAGACTTACAATCCCTGCTCTCTTCCATGTAGGACTCCATTTTACTGGGGTCCTACAATTCAGCAGTTTGGTTTTTTACTGGAATGAGCAGAACATAAGCTGTTTTTCTCACCAAAATTGATTTAATTTGTACAGTACACTCATTATCTATAGCATAGCTGCATACAAAGTGTTTAATTGGTCTTTGGGACGTAGGAAGCAAAACACTGCCCAGTTGGAACACAGCTTGAAAGACATTTTCCTGATTAGGAATATAACTGAATCATGGTTCATTAGCAGATTTCTATCTGGAGATGGAATCTGGAGAGGTAGTTTCTAAATGATGTGGTTTATATTAATGCTGTCTAGTCAAACAGACAGTCTGGCTCTATCTCTGTAAGTGTTATCACGATCTCTGACAGAACAAAGCTTGAGTAGGTATCTCTTAGTAATTACTCTGCAGAGTGAGAGCTGAGCTCTTTTGCTTTTTTCTCCCTACAATTTTCTACTGAAAATGGTATCATTTTACTTGATCTTTTCTACTGCAAAGTTGGATGGAGTTTTTGATCAGCCTTTTTATGACGCTTTCTCAAAAATGAACAGCTATATTGCATTTTTTTTTATTGTTGCAAACTGTTTGGAATCCTTTGACAGACAAATTTATTTCTCTTTCATTATGTCTTTCCTGTAGATTACTCCTTGTCACAGCTTCTTCCCTCTTTGCCACAAGAAGTGGACCTGTCCTTACCTCTCTGTGAGAAATGAAGTGCAGGGGATACTCTACCCAATTATGTTTTCACAGGATTCAATCAGTCGAGCTATGCTGATTTCCACTAGCTGAGGTCTTGGATGACTATCTCAGAAATAAGCTGTCTCCTTGGTCAGAGAGATTTCAGGCATATTATTTTACATGGGTGGTTTCTCCAGTAAATGAGCCTTGCCTGTCTATCTTTGAAGTTTTAGTCTAAAGTGGATCATTTCCTGAACCATTCACTGTATTATCAATGCTATTTCCATTTTAAAAACCCCTCCCTGACTATAAGTCTTATCAGACCATTAACATTTGCCTTGAAATTCCAGCTAAAGCTTAGGCCAGCATGCAATTTATGAGAGGAGCTGGAATTCTGTTGCTAGATTTCTTTCCTTATTTCCTTTCTCTTCCCTAATTCCTTTGAAACCTTTCCAGGGAGAGATCTCAGTACTGCAGGATGATAAATGAAGACTCCAGGATTCCCAGGCAGAGGTTTCAGAAAGACAAAGGAGGGAGCAGCAGTTCTGTTATGCAGTTTTGTGCTTCTGCTCTTTGCCTCCCTTCTGGCCAGAGAGCATTCAGTGCCTGTGTGTCCTGCTGAAAGAATGGAGGAAATATTTGGGGTATCGTGGCATTTTTCCTGCTCTCAATAGCACAGAGGTCCCCTCCCCTGAGTTTTTCCCTCTTGTTGCTGCTAGATTTTGGCTCAGCACTGGATTTTTTACTCACATTAACAAACATATGACAGCAAGTTCCCTCAAACTTCAGTGTCTGTATCCAGACAGTTCCTACTCAAGGAAAGCTAAATAAGTTGTACTTGGTTTTAACACTTTTTGCCTGGAACCACATGTTTAAAACTCTGGACAGGTTTGGCCTTGGGACAGGTGGTGCAATGAAAAAAATGAACATTCAGCATCTTTCCAGGAGAATTTCTCCTACAGCATTGCTTATAATGAGAGCTTGCTACTCTGCTGCTTTATGCCAAGTGGAAAGGGAAATGTCAGACACTCATGATGCCTGTGAAGCTTCTTGATATCATTCTCATTCAGCTTACTTCTCCACTTTTTGTAACCAGACTCAACTTGAAGCAATGAAATGTTTTAAATAGAAATCATTGCCCTCTCTACTTTTCTCCCTGAAGGTTCTGTTCAGCAGGTACACAGAGACTGAACCAGCTCTGATCACGAAATTCACAGTTGAACTCACCTGTGCTGGCTTAAGAACTCAGGTTCTGTTCCATAGCAATTTCTTACCAAAATCATATTACTTCTCTGCTTAAGCTTCATCATATTCATGTCTGTCCCTTTCTTTCTTCCAGAAAATCCCAGAGGGTTTTAGAAGATGGAAATTTCACCATTAATGCATTTCAGATCTCAGTTTAACTGACAAGCCATGCTTCGTAGCTCTCATCTAAGTAACAGTGTTTATCTTGATAATTAAAAAAACCCAATCAACACTGACAGTATTTCCAAGGGTTGACAACCACCTGTGAGACTGGACCATTGAAGGCAAGCCCAAGGGCTATTGGATTCTGCAAGCTGCTCTCCAGCCAATGCTCTTTGACAAGGTTGCTGTTGCTATTTTAACCTCTTTTTTAAAAAAAAGAAATTCAATATGCATGCTTTAAGTTATTCCCAAGAGAGCCATCTCTCCTCCAAGGCATAGTGGAAGAATGGGTTTTAATAGCAAAGCTGGACTGCAGTAAAAAACATTGCTAAAAAAAATCAGCCACAGTTCTGATTAAAGTTGCTGCTCTGAGTACCAAGGGTTACAGTTATATGGAATTGAATTTTCAAACAGCAGAGGTGTTTTGCTTTTCCTTACCCAATTAATTTCTTTTTTTTTTTTTAAGCCTTCCCCTTTGAGGTCTTTTTAATTTTTTTAGATACTCAAGGATTTGGTGAAAGTTAACTGTGAGTGGCATCAATGGAAATCCTGCATGAAGATCTCTTGGGGATTTACAGATCCTCACAAGCTCAGCCAAACATTTCCATAAATATTGCAAGGAGGTCACAGCAGGTGAACTTTGCAGAACTCAGAGAAAATTTCCATTGCAAAACTTTAGCAAACACAGCTTATGCCCATCTCCTTATGTGCACTGACTGCAGCATCACCCAAGGTCAGGGGGAGGGGGAGCTGCTCCCCTAAATCGCTGCCACTTTGCAGCAGAGACTCAGAGCAGGACAAGCACCTGCATTTCCCTGCTCACCTGCAGCAGGGCCTGCAGCCTGGGGGGAGCAGGGAGCTCACTGAGGGATTCTGTCCTCTCCAGCTCAGCATTCTTCCCATGGGAAGAAACATTAACTCAGCTTTCACTGTCAGCTGTGCATGCTAATGAATGACCTCTGTAAGAAATATTCGTAATAAATCTGTGTCACGTCATTTTCACCCTCAATCTGCTCTTCTCTCACTGGGTTTCATTCCTTCAAGGGAACAGGAAGGTAAACTGCAGTGTGAGGTGCAGCCTTGGCAAAATCACCAAAGGAATTTAAGTGAAGATGGAAACAGGTCCCCGGGGTGATCCATCATCTCAGCAATTCCTGTTACTGGGATTCACAGTGCTGGATGCCAGCATCTCCCCATCACCTACCTAAAGTTCACCATCCCTCTGTCTGAGTGGGAAGAACAAGCAAGAAGTCTTCCCTATTGCAGCCAAAGTTCAAAGCTCAGCCTATTAGCTCACATCACTATTAATTTCATTTTACATTAATATATAATATGGCTAATGCTTCTCTGTGGATTTCTCACATGTCAGAAGAAGCAAACACGTGTTTAGTTAACTAACAGGATGGAAAGAGAGTCTCAATAAATTAATATAGAGTAGCCTTGGCTTCAGTGGTAATGCCAGAGGTTATCAGAGAGCCAAATACAAGACAAAACCAGCAGCATTTCCCATCCACATTAATTCAGACTTAATCCAGGTTTCCTGTAAGAGTCAATCCTTATTTTGTTGATCTCCAATGTGTGTGCCATTCTCACAGCCTCCTAACTCTTCCTAATTTCACTTACCTGGAAAGAAGCTGCATGGAAGGAAATCTTTTTACTGTGTTCTAATTAGCTTCTATCTCTCTGGCAATTATTTTACCAAAGCTCAAATTCTCATAAAACAAATTGTCATTCCTGTCATATGCTCAGTAATTTAATTAATAACTTTAAGACCATCTTTTTCATGTCCTGACAGTTTATCTTTTACTGCTGTCACAACAAAAATATTGTTGGACAACTGTATCCTGTATAGACAGCAGTTTAAGGTGGCAATTCTTACTGTTGATGTTTCTTCTGTTAACAGGAACTCAAGTCTCCTCTTCCCAAAGTTTTAAGGGATGCACTTAAACACTGGGAACAATTAGCATATATGTGAATGTTGGAGGTCAGAGACAATTTAATTATAATGAAAATTACCCTGAAGTAGGGGGTCAGATTTTTGAACAATTATTATGGCATTAAATATAGGCTATAATTTTGGATACTAAGGGCCAACACAGTAAAGTGGGAAAACCACAGAAGTCAGTACTGCTCGTCCATATTATATGGGGAAAATGCAGTGAATTTAAGAGGGTTAAAAATAAAGCACATTATCATAAGCAGGTTTCTATAAACTGGATTTCTGTAGGCAGCTGAAGAAAAGGCACTGTAGCCAAGAGTACATGTATGACTTTGGCTATCATTCAGTCTTCTAAACACTTGGAAAGACACCAGAGAGATCTGGCAGAGAGGCACAGAATTAATTTTATTTTTCTCTCTAACAAACCTCTATGTACGTATGATAAGATTTAAGGAATAAGATGTATAAATCCCAAGCGATTATTTAAGGATATAATTTAGCCTTGTAATTACTGTGGTCTCTTAACAGCTGTTATGTTTAATTGATTGCAATGCTTCAGGGCTGGAACGATTTATCTTGGAGCTCCATCTACTGCTCCGAAGGCGGCACGACGTTGTTGGGAGCCGTCCCACAGCCTTCGGACCTTAGGTTCAAACCCGGGTAAATCCCACTGTAAGGCGGGACAAACCCCCCCCGTGAGAGCTGCTGGGACAATAGCAGAGCTATAGGTGTGTCCTGTATATCCTCTAGGCACGTGTGGTTTGACAGGCATCGATGTCAGCCCTCTCTGCCCCCGGACCGCAGGTGCCCGATGGCACAGTCACACCCGGGCAGGCACTTCCCGGGAATTCCCAAGCTGTTCAGGGAGCACGGGGAGCTCATTCAGACAACGTGGCTGTGATTTGGTCCCAGGGATTGGGATGAAGGCACAGCACACCCACCTGGTCCCCGCACTCCCTGCCCCCAGGCTGAGGAAAGCACTGCCCGGACTGAGCGCATTAGAAGTGAATTAATATCTGTCACACACTTTGAAGTTTCTTTAGAAAATGAAGACAAATAGATCTCTCTGTAGAAATCCAAGTATCTTTGCATAAGGTTTCAGTCAGACAGCTCCACCTTCACTTCAGTAGGACTCAATGAGATGTATCAGAGTAAAGTCATTGTTCTTTGGTCCATTACCATTTTCTTAAAATATATTCAGCACTCTGATTTAGAAAACAGAAATCACTCAAGGCTTCATCTTTAGTATTCAGCATGAAAAGCAATCAAAACAGGTTTAATGTGAGCTCTCTTTAAAAAGAAGTAATTGCTTTATCAAATAAGTTATACCAGATTGTTACAAAGAGACCATAGAAAATGAAACCTGTATGAACCTGAATAACAAGGCATTTGGAAGTAGATCTGAACTACAGAATAGATCAACTACATCTGAAATTCCAAAAATTTGGAAACAAGGCAGAAAGAACAAACACTCTCCTTGAAATTAACTGCATCGAGACAGAGCAGTGGCTGCATACTGAGATTTGGAAATAAATTTATCTTGATGTCTCCCTATTCTAGAGAAAGGATGGATGAGACCTGACTTGTACCTCCCTGATGTGGCAACCTTGCATTGATTAGAGGAGTTCTGATCAATTCATTTGCTTGTGAAAAAGTGCAAGAGTAAAGAGCAAAGTGCCCAAATGAACTCAGTATTTTGCCATCTTGAACACAGCTCCCAGTGTTGAGTGGTCCCCAAAAGGAGTATTTATCACTGCAGTAACAATGAAGAGATGGACAGCAGTAACACTTTGCTCCATAGCCTGGGGCACCCTGATCAACTCAGTTTTATGAGAAATCCAGTGCAGGAAAACCTCTGGAAATTCTCTGGCTGTGCTAGCCCTGCACACAGCCTGCTGGCAACAGAGAGAAAAGGAGATGTATGGGGTCAAAAATACATCATTTTTCCAACAAAGAGAAAGAATGCTACAGGCAAGTGCAGTTATACCTGACAGCAAAATGACCCAGCCAGGCATCAATTGCACTAACCTCTGTCCAAGCTGGTTTCCATTCAGAGGGATAAGAATATCCAAAGAGAAAAACTAGGACATTAAAAGCCTTCTTTGGAGATTTGTTCATATAATAAAGCACAACTGAAATCTTTTTTGTAGGATTCTATTTCTATCCTGAGGTCTTTACTGGCTATTAATTAAAAATGTATTGTCTGCTTAGATAGACAAAGATGTTCAGGAGCTCAAGTGGAAGATAAAGAAAATAGACTCCATATAATTAAAAAGAATCCTGAAATATGTTTAATTATGTGTTTTATCCTCTCTGAAAAGCAATTTAAGTATGTTTCCTTTGCTATCAATAATGACATTAATGAGACAATTTTCAGCTGTCTCAAAAACCCAGGAAAGCAAGGGCCCCTGGGGCACAAGTAGTGAACTCTGAAAGCCAGGGCTGTGTACACAGCCCTTGCATGCACAAAGCAGCAGCTTCTTTTGGACATGGCTGCACTTCCTCAAGCAGTGCTTTCAACTCCATTCTCTCCAAATGTATTGTACATGTACAATTTTTTTTATTGTTATGCCTGATGCACTGTAAACACTGAAAGCTCTGTTGATTTTACAGGTCACTGAGAATACAACCAGCAGTAGGACAAAGCTGTCACGTTGCAGCCTTTTCTTTCTCCTCACAAGTTTTGCTTTGGCTCTGTCCTTGCACAGGGAACACCCACCTAATCCATAATATTCTGCTAATTATTCCTTGCCAAGGATACTTTTATCCCTATGAAAATTCCACCTGCCACTGTGACAGAAACAAAGCATAAATGCCTGGCATAAAGGAATAAGATCTAGCAGGAGCTTGTAACATTTTCTTGACAGAACTGTCTAGTTTAGTTTGAATTTCTAGAAACAGAACTGTTCAGAAAGCACAAGCACCCACCCCCCCCTGCAACCCATTCCATGGGTTCTTTGTCTAGATCCACCCGCAACACAGAGAAATTTTGTCACAAGCTTTCAGAGACTGCAAGCAGCATCAGCTCCCACTGCGGAGAGCCCTGGCTGGCAAACAGGACCTGGCAATGCCATGGATACAGCTGTTGGTGCCAGGCTCCCAAGCAGGGCTAGTGATGCCAGGGGCTGGTAGCCCTTGCTGCCCTCCTGCCCCTGTCCTTTCATCCTCAAAAGAGTTTATAACCACAGCACAGAACAACTCTGCCAGTGCTAAGGAGGCTGAAGAAATCTCCTTGCCCAAGGAAGGGCTGAGGAGCAGAGGGCTCCTTGAGACTTATTTTTTGAGAGAATGTAACCCCCAAGGTTTAGTCTGGTTCCCTCTCCCCCTGAGTTGTGGTCAAATGAGCCACCACAGCCCCGTACTGTTGCCCAGGTACTACAAAAACAGTAGGTGCCATGACGGTGACGCAGCCATGAACCCTCACAGTGCCAGAAGAGCCAGAAGAAAAAAAACACGTCAGTCAGAAAACTAACCTTTTCCTTGGTGGCTTCTTCCCCTGAGGGCTGGGATCCTCTCGGCCTGGGCCTGCTCCTCCTTGGCACTGCTGCCCTGCACCATCTGCCCCGCTGGTGGCAGTGCTTCTCTTGCCTGGGGTGGCCATGTTGTGCTTCCCCTGGCGCAGCACCTCCTTGAAGGATGGGTTCATGCTTCTTTTGTGGAAGGAATGCAACACCCACTTAAGCTACTCCATATTTTGTGTCTCTTTTTCTGTTTCTTCCTCTCTTCCTGGGTGTTTTTGGTTTTTTTTTCCCTTCCAGGGGTGCCATACACAGCGGCAGTAGCTCTGGGCTCCATGTTTCCCCTGAGGTGACCATGTTCTTTTTCTCACCTCAGCCCCTCCTGAGGGGCAGGCAGGGTCCTGCTGGACTGACAGGTGTGCAGGGACCCCTGAGTAACCCCAAAGTGCATAAGAACGAGAAAATTGCCATAAAAATGTCCCTTGCCTTGCCCTGAGGTGCACCCCAGCCCTAGAGCCAGAGGCTCAGCTGAAGGCCGTGAGGGGAGAGCGCTCTGCCCTCACATGTCTGCACGGCAAAATGGCGGCTGCGCTGCAGGGCGGGAAGGGGCACCGTGAGGGAGGTCAGGCAGAGCTTGCTGCTGCTGCAGTGCCATGTTCTTTAAATTTAACTCCTGCATTTGTGAGGGAGGTCAGGCAGAGCTTGCTGCTGCTTCAGTGCCACATTCCTTAAATTTAACTCCTGCATTTGTGAGGGAGGTCAGGCAGAGCTTGCTGCTGCTGCAGCGCCATGTTCTTTAAACAGAACTCCTGCATTTGTTTGACCCAGGCTTCCATTGTGCGGACACAAAGAGCAGCCAGCAGTGAGGGCACCCAGGCCTCAAAGCTGTGATTCCCTTCACAGCATTTTGACTAAAATTTCCTCATAATCTGTGCCCAACTTCCATGTTTACATAGAACTCTTTTTGTTTTGTAAAATGCCACAGTTGAGGATGTTCCCTGTCTTTGTAGTCAAGTCACTCTGGTACATGAAAAGACTCAGTGGAGCACCAAAGTTTGGAAAAAAAAACCAACTGAGCATATACTGAAACTCTCCTTTTAAGTCTTCTTGGAAATGATGCTTTTAGCAGTCACTATTTATGCCTGACTATCTGTCTGTACATGTATTACATACAAACACCATCTGCCTGCACGTGAACATCTGTGAGCCAGATTCTGCCCTGCTGGAAATGCACACTGGTATGATTCTTTCCTGAGTTGTTATGTTGGTGGGGTTTTTTTGTTTATTGGTTTGTTTGGGGTTTTTTGTTTGTTTTTTTTTTTTGCTCTTGACAGTAGTGATATCAATTTAGTGCAATATCATTAAATTGCATAGAGCTTTTATTTTACTCTACTGAGAAGTGGGAGCTAGTCTTCTGTACTATGTCAGTCTAAAATGATCATACATAAGGTCAGATTTTGTCTTTAATAATTTTTGTTTTCAATAGTCTTTACTGAAAAGAGATGGATATCGACCAATTTCTCCTTTCTTCTGGTTTAACACTGCCTAAACTGCATATCCACAGCACCAGAACAGGGGAGCTCTTTCTAAGTAACAAGTCTATTGTTTCCTTTTTCATTTATTTTTATGTATTTAATTAACAATATATTCCTATATTTAAAATATAAATTCACTTCTCCTGCAGGTCCCCATATAAATTTTATTGTTTATTAATCATCTACTGTAGTACTGATCTAAATCAGACTGATAAACCCTGAGCACAATATGTCTCATTTTCACTTCATTCTGTAAATTCTGTAAATAGCCTCTATTATTTTTTCTGCCCTCTCTTTCACTTTTTTCCTCAGATGCACTTTTTCTTTCTAAATTATTTTAATTTACACCATTTTCAGTCTGTCTTCCTTCACCACATACTCTGTTCTTCATCATTTTGTTCTCATGCTTTTGCCCTGTAAACCCCACTGTCATCATGGAAACCAGAGTAAAAGGGAGACACTTTGCTTTGTCATTTTTTATCTACAATTGCTCAGAGTTCAAACTGAGAAAATTAATAACTGTGTGTAGTTTTCAGCCAGGTACACAGCAATTTCTCCTTATTTTCCTGTTATTAAGTATAGAGTACATAAACTTTGTACATCTGTGAAGTTTTGTAATTTCCAAAAAATCTTACTCTGTCCTGTGGAGCTAGGAGGAATGCAGTGCAGGCTCCTGAATTAAATACTCTGACAACAGAATGAAATCCCTAATCCTGCAAGTCATTTAATTGCAGTGTTTTCTGTTCAGTTCTACCATTTGCACTTTACAAGTCAAGTTATTTTCAGATGTATTTGCATTCTAAACAGGGCATGGTCTGATAGTAGTGGCATTCCCACAAAATTATTACATGCATGGATGTGTAGCTTTTTCTTTCTTTTCACAGTAAAGTTTATATATCCAATTGGCTGTAAAAAACAAAAACAACACAAACCCCAAAACTATGGGGTTTTAATTTATTTTGGCAAAACCCTAATAATTCATATTGAACTGTAATTTATCAAAGGACCTTTATTACAAAAATAAATCCTAGTAAGAATTTCTTTGTCAGGGACTTTGCCATTAAAGATAAAACTATCCACACACACAAAAAAAGTAACATGTAAATGTAAATGTGGATATCGAAATGGAAATTATTATATGTGAAGTAAAAAAAAAAAAAAAAAAAAAAGAGCTTAAAGCACTGAAATTGGAAGGACAGGATAATCTCTGTCCCAGGGTTCTGAAAGAACTGGCACATGAAATTGCATGTCCAGCAGCAAGGATTTTTAATAAAGCTGCTGGCTGGTAGCAGAGCACTGCTGAAAAGCAAACCTCTCACCAGGAATTCAGAAAGGGGAAAAAAAGGATAACCAGAAAACATTAGAGTGACCTTAACAATATCCAAGAATCTAGAAGGTTTTTCCTTTAAGAAAAACATCCATGNAAAAATACATGTGAGAAGGGAAAAAAAAAAAAAAAAAAAAAACAAAAAAAAACACAAACAAAAAAAACAACAAAAGGGACAAAATGCAAGCTTAAGTTTACCAAAGGTGAAGCAGGTTGAGTGAATGTATCTCTATTGATTAAAACCAATCAATAAAAGTGATGCAGGTAAGAACTATCAGGCTTCTGCAAAGAAAGTTGTGAATAAAATACTAAAGCAGGAAAAGCCCTTGGTTGTGCTAGATGAGGAATTGTTTTCTCATGGGATGATATTATTGTAATTCTTGAAGGATCAATACTGGAATCTGCCTTATTTCATATTTGCAGTAATGACTGCCACAAAAAAAGTATGCTAATGAAATTCTGCAGAAATCAAACACTGAGAGATATTACCAACACAGCAGAGGATTAAAGGCTCAAAGAGGAAAGAAATAGATACTGTGACAACTGGAATAACAGAAATGGAATGAAATTTAAGGGCATATAATGTATGTATGAAAAGCCAACAGCAGGAGCTCGGCACTTGGAAACCAAACATGGAAGAGATGCATTAGTTAAACAGGGGCTACCTAAAAGTGGCTGCTGCGAAAACATCTGTGGCAAAGCTGAACACAATCCTAAAATATTTTTAATTTGGTATAGCTAATAGATATATGGAAATATTAATACAACTGTACAGGGCATTCCTGAAACCTCATGTCAAACATTTATTTTTACTCTCCATGTCTGAGTGCTAGGACAGGTAGAAGTGTGTTGTAACAATGGGAAAGCTTCTCTTACTGAGGTAATGAAGATAGTTTATCTTCTTTCCCCAGTTATCAAGGCATTGATTTACCAGTTCACCATTTTGAATCACAAGACTGCTGGATAGATCAATGTCATGATAATGTGGCCAATAAATCAACATTAAAACATGTAATTTTGTGAGGATGGCTGCCTAATTATTTTCCTTTAAAAATCCACATTACACTTTATTTGCTCAACACAAATAGTCATGATAATCTGTATTTTTTACAGCAAGGGAAACTCATTTAGATAAGATTTCCTAGAGATAATGATTTTTTACTTGCTTTTTAATAATTTGTTTCTAAAAGGGTAACACTTAAAAAATAACACTTGGGAAAAGTGAAGATTAAGATCTGTGTACTGACTGAGACTTGTCTGAATTAAGACTAGATGCAAATATCCTATTTAAGTTATGATGTTATCTTACTCCTTTATTTAAGAAAAAGAATTATTTTTCTTAACCTGTACCTTTTGTAAAAAATAGATATAGTGTCTAATTGGTTCATATATTACATGTACTCTTCTATCTCTGGTTAATAATTTAAAATGCAGTACAGATTTGTACAGTACAGGCATGTATAGATTTTCTGTTAAAGAGAACGAAACCTTTGGATGCCAGCCAGTAAATATTCTGTGAGCATTTCTGCCAACTGCAAATAAGAGTTACTATCATTAACATTTCAAACTTAAGAATATAGTGTGCTCAAAAATACCAAATTTTTTAGGTTTTGAATGAGTTATGAGGTAAAGAATGCTAAAATAAAATACAAATATTGTTAATATGCTATTTCAATAAACTTTATAGATACTTTATTCAGGAACGCTCATCTTTATGTGAATGTATTAATTCACTTTATTATGTGTATTCATGTTAGCGCTTTCATTCCATTAAATATTGAAAGATATATTAAATATGTGAGGAAGTTTACTATAATATTGAAAAACAGCATGTTCCAGGTCAACATTTATCAAATTCATAACCCAGGGATAACAGGCATTGTATTTTAAGGGAATCCTAATAAACCTTAAGACAACAGCCTTGTGTGCAAACTGACTGGAGTGTGAAATTTGTGGGCTCAAGCTGCTTTGAAAGGAAACCTTTGGGAATAAGGACCTTTCTGGTGGTAGAGGCCGAGGGTGGCTGAGGCTGGCTCAGTGCACCCCATGGATGGGACCCATGGATGGGACACTGTGCATGAAATCCACTGCCTGTGCTGGGGTTATTGCCCTGGGATGTCAAAGCTCAAAGCAGGCCAGAAATGCAGCTCCCATCCTCAGCTTAATTGTGTGATTTTGGTAAGATTTCAACCCTCCAGTATTTCACTTTAAATAAAAACGTGTGTCTGCTGGTGCTGGTAATTTAAAGATGACGATACCCAGGAAAGGGCTGCACAAGGGGCTGCCTGCAGCGGCCACCACTCTGGAGGTCAGGCTTTCCATCAGCACAACCCTGCAGCTACAGGCAACCTTTTGTGACAGTTGGGTCCCACAGCTCCAGGGAAATTGAAGAGATGATTTGGTGTCTTTTTCTATTTGTTTCCTGGAGTTGGTCAAACTAAACTTTCCTGACTTAAAATCAAGTTTGGTTTAGATTCAAAGGAAATACTGCTAACAACCTATTGTCTGATTCTGTTATTTCTATGCTTTGTAGTAACTAATCTTGGAAATATTTACATTTATTGTGATGAAAGACAATCTGATTTCATGACCACAAAGTATGAAATGCCAAGGAAATGTGCCTCTTTGGTTTTCCTCTTGTTTCTGCAGTGAAAATACTTTAGTATAGCTTCACACCCGTGGATGCCTATCATTGTATCTGTCAAAGCTGCTGGTCAGCTGTCTGCTACTTTCATGTCTTCTTTGTCCAAAACCTCTGCTGCCACAGGTGATTTGCTGTCCACTGTTGAGTAAGTGTGCTCCTTTTTTAATTTGCTGCATCCAGGAGGTAGAAAAGAGGATGGTGCCCTATCAATGCATTGATTTTATTCCCTATTCCACTGTTTACTTTCTACATTGTGTTAGTGGACTTTGAAGTTCCAGAAGTCAGCTGAGGTAGCTCACCAACACATTTCATGTTGGAGAGAGAGAAATGCAAGTTGTCTTAACACAGCAAGGACATAAGTCTGTTAGGGCAAGAGAGCTTTACTCCCTCAGTTTGGAGACAGGCAGGCATCCTTTCAACCTAACTTTTTATGTTCATATTTGCAAAAGTCCTCTCCTGTGAAAATATATCTCCAATATATGTACATATACTGTATATATAATCTACAAGGTTCTATTAAATTGGAAATACTATCTTGTCATTGTACACAGAAAAAAATTTATGGAAATAACAAAGAGAATGAATGCTCCCTAAACAGCATCCTGGCTGGAATGAGCTAATGCAAATTCATCACTGTTGGTGCTTGCATTCTCTTCCCCACTACAAGCCAGTTTCTCTCTGACATTCAGGTTTAAGGAGCCAGGAAGAAGCTTTATCATCTCACTGGGAGTCTATCAATTCCCAGAATCATCCCCAAAGACCAGATGATGTTCTCTTGGTGTGAATACCAGAAATCAATTTCAGCATGCATGCCAGAGATTAATCATCACTTCTCTTGTCTGTTCTGTCTCCAAGCTAAACATTTTGATGATAGTCTCTCATTCTATGCTGGTAAGTAACTACTATTTGGTAATTTCATTGTTATTGGCTTCACTGAAATATCTGTGAAGGGTCCAAGCAGAAGAGGAAGAAATTATGGCAAACAGATGGTTTTATTTATTTTGCATTGTTTAAGTTACTTCAGATATTCTGAAATCTAATTCAGATGTGAGGTGGAGAAATGCATTTAGAAAATGTGGGATATGTACCAGTGTTGACAATCACAAATGGAATCCTGCCCACAGCAAGTACACTTGATGTTTGTAGTGATCTTTCAGCTGTCTCCTGCCTTATCCATCTATTAGCATTGCTTTAGGCTTGCTGACAGGGTAATATGACAATTTCAGCACAAAATAGGTGCTAAGCAAAGATGACTCTAAACAGGCCACCTACTTACTGTGGAGAGCGTGACTGTTTCTGCATGAAATCCTTTTTTTGCTGTTTGGGAGAATTCAAATGTGATTTTCTGTTCTTTGTGTCTAAGGTAATATGACAAGAACTATAGCTGAGGGGAAGGAGAACGAGGACTCTGGACTAGAAATGTGTTTATTTCTCTAGGCAGAAGACTGATTGACAAGCTGGGTGCTATCCAGTATAAAACTCACTGAATTTGGGAGCTTGCTAAAGTAAAATGGTGCTGTAACTCAGGCACCCCTGCAGCTGCCAGAGTGGACTATTCTTTGGGTTTTCAGTTGCTCTTTTTTCTATTAATGCTTACAAAGGTGACCTTCAAAAGAAAGAAAAGATTTCTTCTGAAGGGATAATTATTTTCTTCGACATGGAAAAATAAGCAAACAATCAGACTTCGATGATACAGTGATCCTTATTTATTGCAAACTGACTGAACATCTCCCACAGGAGTTTTTTTACCATGGATCTATTTTTTTCTAGATAGGGATCTTTAAACAGTCTATCACTTATTTGGGGAAAGCATCCATGTGTGTATTTATGTCTGTCTCACTCTTTTCCCCTTAATGCATTTT
The DNA here is from genome assembly GCA_013389925.1 of Aegithalos caudatus. Lineage (NCBI taxonomy): Eukaryota > Metazoa > Chordata > Aves > Passeriformes > Aegithalidae > Aegithalos > Aegithalos caudatus. The sequence continues at coordinate 688,467 of WEIU01020377.1, read as the reverse complement.
ATTTCCTGCTTATGTGAGAGGTGTGTTGATGCAGAATAAGAACTGCTGCATGTTTGGTTTCCTTGCTGGGGCTAATTTCTCTCCAGGTCCAACCCACCCTTCTGGAACTCATGAAATAACCAGATCACAGAGTTTCCAGGTTAATCACTAGTTCTTTTATCTTAAATAAAGATCTTGTTACAATAAACAAACAGCAGTGTTACTAGTAAAGTCTCTGCTGTTAATATTTAAGAACTGTTACATATTAAAAAGATATTCAATTCTAAGTACTCAAAATTTATTTTAGTTGTGTTTGTTAAAGAAACCAGAAGGGCTTATATAACTTTGATACATTTTTAAGACTTTAAAATAAGTATAAACTCCATCCAATTTTCTCTGATCACAGCATATAGTTTCACCTTTTTGATACAGCAGATGAAAGTCAACATCTAATTGTGCCCTGGTTAAAACTTTTAAATACAACAACAATAAACCCCCACACACACCTCAGTGGAATTCCTGCTTGCATTACAAAAGACAACATTTTAAAATAAAGGAATTGATGCTGAAAGAGAATTGAAAAGCTAAATCTGTTTATTTCAATTTAAAGAACTTAACTGCAACCAGATTTAAGAAAGGTGTAGCCCAAAAACATTTCAGACATTTCAAATTTTAAGGTAGGCAGTATAATCATATTATACTGTTTCTATGCTGCACTTTTCCTCACATTTTTTTAAAAAATGTTTACTACAGTACAATTTTACCCTGATTAGAAAAGTGGAAAAAACAGTGTACAGAAGTGACTGGAAGAAGTTTATTCATTGTCATGAAGGTTTGCTTTGGGCAGGATCAGACAACCTCGTGAGCTTGTCAGCAGAGAGCTGAGCCCTGCAGCTCCGTGGCAGCACTGATGGATGTGTGCTGCTGTGAGCTCAGCAGCCAGAGGGGATTTGGTACTGCAGGTCAGCCAGAGGATGTTTGAAATGCTTCCATATTTTTTATAAGGAGCTTCTAACTATGAGGATGCTAAATATGCTACTTCTTAAAATGATATTCTGAGACAGGTGAAGGTGAGAGTTCTTCTTGGGCAGTTCTGCTTCAGCAGGTAAATCTCCCCATGTCAATTCTGCCCTGACCAAGCTATAAACACAGTTCTACACAGTAAAAATGGAGAAGACCTGATAAGAGTAGTGCTATATCAGTTTTTGTATAATGACTTATGACAGTCCATAATGCATACTTCCAAACTACAAAGATAAAAAAATAATTTTTGAATAGAGGATTTTACCTTTATACGTGATGTCTAAAAAATTTGAAAGATACTCTTGATTTTGATGCATAAGAAAATGTATTTTGAACCAAGTGTAGAAGTATTTATTGATGGACATCTCAGACTGAACAAATTTCTTGATTAAGTTGCTGTTGCTCTCTGAAATGTCAGAACAATTTTCTTGCCAAAGAACAATTTTCTTGGCAAAAAACATTTACTGTATGAATATGAGCTGGGAAGTCTGAGAAGCAGGAAAAAAACCCAAACCCTTATTTTCTGCTATTCACTTTTATGGCCCTCTTTTGATTTGTTCCCTTTTAGCTAAGTAATTGCTTTTTCTCACTGTTTCATGTACAAAGCAAACTGCATACCAAAACCACACACTTTATATAATTCAGAAGTTGGAAAGGAGAAGAGATATTATTGCTATTTATTTCAATAACATAAAGTCAGCAGGTTGCCTTCCTTTCATTTTGGCAAGATATTAATTCTTATAAATGCTACTTTAATACACGTCTTTACACACTTTATGTTCTGCTCCCACCATATGTTACATAAAATGCTAGAGAAATCTAAGTTTTGAAGAGTCTTTATTGGGCCTCATTTTCTTTCAAATATGAACAAAGAAGAAAATTATAATAGACATGAAGCTACAGCTACATACAAGTCTACACTTCATTCCAAAAATATATTTTGAAATTGTTTTATCTTCTCTCTGTTATGGTCTTACAGTGTGTGATTAGGTTAACTCAAATATATATACAAAAACAGGATTGGAATAACAGAATTCTTTGAACTGACTGCAGAAATAAGGATTTACTTCACAAGCAAAGTAAAATGTTCACTTTTCTACAAAAAGCAAGTCTAGTTATGTTTGAAACAAACTATAGGGACAGTATAATAAATCCTGAATGTTAGGTGAAAGTTGTTCAAAAGAAAAATCCACATGACTTTGAAAGACATGGTTTAATTAGTGAAGAAACTGGTACAGCCCATGGCTGGCACACCATTTTAGAAGGAGAAGAGATAAATTTGTGTATTTGAGTAAATGTCTTGAAGAATAGTATTATGTGACTCAGAATAGAAAATTACTGGGGAAAATATATGTAGCCTACCTTTCTCCCCCTCTGCTGAAGTATCCAAATGAACACAGATTGGGTATCTATGAAAAGATATAATTACAGTTTTTTTAAAATGTGTCATCCATGCTCTTTCATTCTACAGCTAAATTAGCACATCCCAAGCATACAGTAAAAATATGGAGCATAAAATTAGGAATATTTTATCCATCTATATTTAATACAAAGTCAATATTTAGAATAAGTAGGGAAGATCAAGGCCTTGGCACACAAAAGCAGCACTTCAGGACTGCATAGAAGAGCAGCTTCTACTGAAGCACATTAAGCAAGTGCCCTCCTGAACTGGGCAGGGATGGTAACGCACACTCCCATGCACATGCAGCTGGCTCTCCACACCAAGCTGTAGAAGCCATCTCAGGAAAATCTCAGCTGCAAGTGGGCACAGGGAGCTGCTGGCACTCCTGTGAGAGCAGGCACGGATCTCTGAGTGCCCCTGGTGCAAAGGCACCGCTGAGTCCTCCCAGGGAGCTGCCAAAGGCTCAGCCTGTGACTGGGATAGGGAAATCTGCAGGCTGGGACTGGCACTGAGGGGTCGAGGGATTGAATGCATTTGAGGATTTGGGTCTGAATTGCTTTCAAGAGCCATTCTGGGCTCCTATGCTGGCATTGCACTTACAAAACATCTCCCTGAGAGGCCAAATCCTACTGGAAACCTGCAAGATTTAAGTGCAAAGTCCTACTGGGTCTTTTGCAAAGTGAGAAGCCTGAACTCTCGGCTGCCTTTGGTGGGCACAGGGACTGGCTGCTCACTGCAAACAAGACTTGTTGCCAACCCCTAAGGGCCTGCTCTGCTGGGGCCTCACCCCCCATGTGTTGAAGGGTGCCCCAGGCTCTGCAGGTTTATTTGCACCAAGGAAAAGGCTTCTGCCAGGTTCTCAGTTGCAGATGGATTTGTTTCATAGCAAGCAGGTAGATGTTACCTGGTTCTCTTGAAACTTAGCTTCACTACTTGGTGATTAATTTTTATGACGTTCTCTTTAACATAGAAGTTATTGTCACCTTAAGATTTTAAACCAGCTATTGTATAGGTGAGAAAATTCAGCAGTGTTGTGCCTTACCTTGCAAAGTGGGGAGTTTTCTCCTAAAATGGGTTACTGTGTAAACCGCGGGTTTGCAGCTGCCAGCAGTAACAAATAACAAGTGCTTTCAAAGCAACACTAGAACTGGAGCATTCCTGTATTTCTAATTGTTAGCCTGTCTTTGTTTCCAGAGAATAAGGAATTCTGAGAAAAGGAGACAGATCTTTGGAATGACATATGCTTTCCACCTTTGTCTTAGAACCTTCTTTCGAAAAACAGAATGCTGAAAGTGTTCTTTTTCTGCTGAGGCAGTCGCTCCTCCTCATCAAGAGAAGCGTGCTGCAAATTGGAAACAAAATGGGACTGTAGCCCCTTGCATAATAAAAGCGAATGCATGAGGGGTATGAAAGTGGGTGCAGATGTTAAAGCGCCAAAATGGAAAATTACCTTTTAGGGCACTACATAAGGGACAGCACATTCGTGTCCGTGCACGCCGGGCCCATCCGAATCCCCCACGCCCGCGAGCACCAGCCCAGGACAACGCTCGTGGGCCCGAACCCCCGCGGCTCCTGCAGGCTCAGCCCCCACCGGGGCTGGGGTTCGGCTCCCGCCCGCACCAAGGAGCCGCAGGGGGTGCCCGGGAGAGCCGCACCGGGGGCAGGGCAGGGA
>WEIU01020377.1:512337-684053 GCA_013389925.1 Aegithalos caudatus | reverse complement strand
CCCGTCCAACGTGCCAGTTGTGCGCGTCGCTGATCGCTGAGCTCCGGCTGCCCGGAGAGCCGCTGTCAGTGCCGCAGTCCTTCCCCGGAGGGTGCTGGCCTGGCCGGGCGGGGTGCAGCCTCAGCACGGCCCTTGGCAGCTCCGCAGCGCGGGGCGGGAGCAGCGTGCTCGGCCTCGCCGCCCCTGCGAGCTCGAAGCTTAAGCAAAGTGGCTTTTCTCTGAGAGGGAAATTCATCCGGGAGTGCGACCAAACTGGGTCTGCTCCGCATGTTTCTCTGACTGCTGTCACAGTGTTTATAAACTCACAAAGTTCCAGCAACAAAAATGCTAAAAAGCTCAGCGATGGCATGTAAATAGGTAAGGTACTGGTGCAGCTGTCTGAAGTAAGCATTTTATGCTAGCACTGTAAAAGAAAAAGACCTTTTCTCCTTAATTCATACCTGTAGCAAAAACTAAATTTGGCTGGCACGACTTGATGTAAAAGTGCATTTGGTATTTAAGAGCAGGGCATAAACTTCTCAGGTGGAGCAGTTGTTTGGTCTGTCACCTCTTAAATTGTTTCCTTTAATAGTCTTTCATGTGAATTGGCTAGTTTATTATAGTAACTCCATTCTATTACTATAAGAATGTTGCAGAAATTCTTACTGACTGCAGTAGTCATGAATCTGAGCCTCTGGAAGAGCTGGTAGCCTGCAAGACAAAATGTCCTGAGAAGCCCAGGGAAAAGACTTACTTTGGATGTCTGTAGTCCCCAGAGAATACTGTCAATAACTTCCCTTTTATAACTTTGTTTTGGAATAATAATATGTTTATAGATGACAGTAGCTATACAGATATCTGCCAGTCATTCCCTTAGTATTTCTAACCTGCTGAACCACTTCCAAAAAAAAAAAAGATGAGGCACAAATGATAGTAGTAAATGATAGAAGTAAACCTTTCAAAGGAATTTCTTTACCTTCTCTGCCAGCTGGAGGATGGGCAGACAAGGACCCTATTTACATTCAAATAGCCACTCTACTTCATTTCCTAAGACTTCAGAGAGCCCATATAAGATTCAAGATGCAAGATTAAAAGTTAAGTAACTGATTTCTCCTTCTGAAGTTGCTTGTGTATGACCCTAAAACTGAACGTGCTGTAAATTAACCTAAGAAGTGACAGATAGGACTGCATTATTAGTACCCTAAAAAGTTAGAACTTTGCTATTTCTGTGGAATTTTAAGTACCACTAGAGTCAAAGGTAGTTTGTTTTGCTCTTGCTTACGTATTGAAAGAATAAGATTTTGCAGCCAGGGCTTTCCTAAGGACAAACTTTACAGTGCACAAGACAGAAAAGAATGCAAAATAACTGCATTACAGTGTGAGCTGCTCTACCTTCCCTTAGTTCCTGAAAAAAATCACAAAATCAGTTCATGGTTAGCTAAACATGAAACCAAAGGACCGGATTCTCCTTTCTGAGAGTGGAATTTGTTTCTGCACCTACTTCTACGTAAGTCCATAAAATTACATGGATAATTTTATTTGTTCTTTTCTCGTTCTTTCCTAGCTCACCTTGCTTTTCCTCCAGAATACACTGTCAACCCAGAATACCTGGAGAGAGAAATCCCAAAAGTGTACCCTGGGCGTTCTGGAGTATATCCTTACCACCCATTTTCCCTGGGATTTGCCATCAATGAGTCAGGCAGTGGGGAAGCACCATCACCTCCAGGGATTTCCCTTCAGAGAGGATTCCGACACGTTCCTAGCAGCTACGTGCCAGGGAATGCAACCACTGTATCAGTGAGTAGCACGCTTTTAATTAATTACCTGTACTAATGCTGCTTTATTTTAGCTGCCTTCCCTCTGTTGAAGTAACCATGAAGAGTCATCCTCCTGATCAGTTACTTCATAGCATTTTGATACATTACACTGAAGAAGGCATTAGCAAATGATGTTAATAATCTGACCTTCTTTCAGTAGGAAAGCAGAGTGATCTGCCTCAAGACAATAAACAATAGATTTATTATGCTTGTATAGAAATTCCCTGTCACGTTTTAAGGGTTACTGAGAAAGAGGATGGCTGCTCCTGGTTTAAACCAGCTACTCCAATGAGATGCTAGAACAGGTGGCAAGGACTTAAAAGGTCAGTTTTGCTCTGACACGGTCTGAGAAGTTCTTGCTCCTCTGCTGCAGCATGTAACCCTGTGCACAGGTTTTCCACATGGCAATATGTGTACTGACATGGCAGCATATGGACAAAACCCCAGAAATGCTCTGATAATGCAGCTGTATCCTGGAGAGAGTCTTTAGATGGACGGTGATCTGCTTCATGTGTTTCCACAGGTTCCAGATGGAGCTGGAGATTTCCCTCAAGGATACTACACTCCTCTGCATCAGTTCATCCCACCAAGTTTTCTGACAGGGATTCATTACATCCCAGCTCCGGTTTCACTGAACATCCTGGCTGAAACAACCAAGGAAGTACATGGTAAGAAGTATCAGATAAGCCCTGAGAGAGTCACTATTAACCTAGTTTCAATCTTTAACCACAGAGATGGAAACCCAGGCTAGTTTTGACCTCTGTGATTGAAGCCAGGCCTGACTCCTGGGACAGATTTTACAGCTCTGGGAAGGTCTGGCCTGGGGGAGCAGCCTGGCATGCTGGGCTTTTCCCAAGCATCTCAATCTCAGGCAGATGTCAAAGGCCCCAGGACTCAGAGCTATTCCACAAAATGATCTGTTCATGTTCCCAAAAAGAAAGTATTTCTCTACATAGCTAGTTGCAGGGCATATCTTAAAAATTATTTGACTGTATTTCAATTTAGACAAATTGATAGAAAATAATGCAGACTAACACTTACCAAGAATAATATTAATTTTCTTGCTCATCTGAAAATCTTAGATTTTAATTGCTGGAAAAAAGAGATTGAATTTTCAAAATCTCTAACTGATTCCCACAGGATTTTAAATTTCTTTCTTTGTACCCCTCTGTTTTGGGTCTGTTTCATGCACTGTGCCTACATGTGGACATATTTGTGATTATATTTGCAATATATTTTTCATTTGGCTGCAGCTAAGCTGTGACCACAAGAGGGTAGAGCTGCTCAGAGAATTAACCACTAATACTGGATGTGCAAATAGCCAGTTTTAGGTTTTTTTAATTTTTAAAAATACAGATAAATAAATACAACTTTCTCTTCTTGAACATGAGAACAAAAAATCGTTAAGTTGGTTATGAAATAGATTGCAATAATCACCCACTGAAAAATCAAGAGGAAGGAGAAATAAGTAGAATAATCTCATCTGAACTGAAAAGATGGTGGTGGAGGTGATATGGGACAAAATACAAATTGGGGTTTTTTGGCCTGATTTCTCAACAACATAAGGCTCGTGCAGCCTCGTTTTCTGTTAATGCCAGTCCTCTCATACCTCTTCAACCCATTATCTATTTTCAGCCAGACATATCTGTTGTGATCACATGCCTACACAATATTGATGTGCAGTGAAGCAGATGCCTCCCACTGAAGCATTTGCTTGCAGCCACATTGTGGTGTTGGGCTGGCTGTCACTGTGCCCTCAGTCCCTGACTGGGGTGTGTGTCCCTGCTCCTTGGCTGGCTCCAAAGCCAAAGAAAAGGAAGCAGGAGATGTGGAGGACAAAGGGAACGTGGAGAATATGGCAGTGTGGGGGTGTACAGACACTGCAGAAATGAAAAGTTAATTTAGGATACTGATAAAGGCAGTGTGTAGGAGATAGTGGTGTGCTGGAGGTGAAGGCTGAGTTTGAGGGGAAGAGAGGAAAACAAGGGCCAGCTTGCAAATCAGGAAATATGTGTGAGGGTTAATGGGCTTTGTGATTTGGAAGGGACAAAAATCTGGGATGCTGCAGTGGCAGAGTACATGTAGGGAGCTTTAGCTTTTCTGTTGGACTCTGAGGGAATGGGAAGAAACTGGGAATAGCACAAATATGGGGGACATGAAGTGAAGTTACAGTAGTGCATGAGGGAAACAGAGGAAATCCAGTCCTGCATTGGTAGAGTGAAATTGTACTGGCCAAAAACTGCTGAAAACAGGCAACTGGATAGAGAAGAAACACCAGTAAAGCAGGCTCCCCTAGGGAGCAAAATGCCATCTAATGACCTCAGCCCTTAACACACACCAGGGAAATCACAGCCCAGGCACAGTGCCATAGGAAACAGTGCATCATGGATTGTGTTGCTCAGAGAACAATCCAGTTTCCTTAATGCTATGGAGAAAGTAGAAATTAATTCTACTGCATACCATTTGTGCTCCAGGTTATGTAGGAATTTGCAATTGTAACCCATTGAGGAGGGATAATTCTGCATGAGGTCATACAAAATAGCCTGGCAGCAGAAGATGCAGATGTAGAGGGAAGAGTGAAACAAGTAAATTCTTTCTGGAATTCAAGATGCTTGAAAAAAGAGAACAGCTATAATGTGAAGTGCATAAGGATGTGTCAGGATTTCATAATGTCTGTTTTTTTTTCAAAATGGAACTGACTCCAACCTGCAGTTAAACTTGGGAACCATCCTTTCTCCAGAAACCTCCAGAACTGAGGTGAAAAGGGCTTTTTGGCAAAACTGTTGCAGGACAATGGATATAGAAAGCCCTAGCAGGGTGACAGCTGATGAGGAGAAGTGTCTGTGATGTCTGCCTGGAAGGAAATCTCAGATAAAAACAAAAAATTAAAAACTCCAAGGCTTACCTGAAAAAGATGTTCCTAGGGTAGAGGATGCTTCCAGAAAGATTTGAATAAATGAGGCCAGTTCAGTTCACAGGGGTGGTGTGAAGTACAGACATGTTGTTACACAATTGTATGACATATTGATTGGCTGTGTTACAGAGATTTGACAAAACAAACACTAGATATCTCCAGTAAAACAGCCAGTACAGCATCTGATGGTAGATTCTGATGCTAATGGTTGACTTTATAAAAAAACAAGACACAGAAAACCAAAACCCAGGTTGCCTGTGAGGAGATGAGGGAGTTTTTCACACAATTGCCAAGTAAATACTTTATAAAATAAAAATCCCTAGTTGGATTTGAAAAAGGGATTATGAATCAATCTGTCAAGGCCTTTGAGAATTTGCAGGAGTGTTAAAAAGGCATGGCATAGGTTCACTGTGGGTAAGTGGGCAGAAGTGTCTGCCTCATACTTCTATTCCAGTGCAGCTTCAAATGTGCAAATATGATTGATTCCAGGTGTAACAAGAGCTGAAACAGAGGGTTTGGGGTTTTTGCTTCTTTGTTTGTGTTTAACTCTGCCATTTTCCTATTCTTCATTTTAGCTACTGAAGCTGACAATGAGGATTCAGGGGTGGTTTATGAATGTGGCCAACCTCCTTCTGCCCTAGAATAAACAAGAGGAGACCAATCTGTGTATTACACACATTAAATGGGCTGGAGAAGAGCTGAGAGCAGGCAGCACTGTTTCCATTTCTGAGTGTTACTTAATGAGGGTAGAGTGACACTTAATCACCGAGCAGTCACAACAGCTAGAATGGGGATTAGTCCCCTGCCTCACTTTATAATGTTTGAGCTACCAGGCTCACAGCTCTGCCTCCCAAGCACTACAAAGCCCATATTCCTAGAAAAGTTTCCCAGTGGAAGCAAAAAATGATTATGACTCCAAATTAGTTCCTCTGCTGAGGTTACCTGGCTCCCAGACCGTGGTCTCTGAGCCATGTGCATTCTGCAGCATTTTCATGTTCATGACAGTAGTCAGAAAGATGTTGTTTGTGTCAGTTTGTTGTAAAGGAAATCTGGTTCTGAATGTTACAGAAGAGTTAAGTGATGTGGAGCCTAAAGACTGTGTGAGGGAGGATGTGAAGACAGCCTGGGCTGCTGATGCACTTGGCTGCCTGGAATGTGATTGAAGGGGAAGGGAAGGGTGGGTGCTGGTCTGGAAGGGCATGGCAGGAAGGTGTGGAAAGGCCTGGTGCCTCCACATGGTTTCTGGGTCCTTTAAGGCTCCTTCTGTATAGATTGGGGACAAAGTTACTTGGAATCACCTCTTGTCACACACAGGCTCCACATCTGACATTTTGAATGTCCTTGATGATTTCTACATGATTTCAGTGTTGTTTAACTCGTGACAGCTGAAGCTGAGCAGTGCTGTTTGTTTCTAAAGGCTCCTGCAGACAGTTTTACACGTGTGTACTGGAAGTGCACTGGGGCGTAGCCAAGGTGTGGAGAGATTTGCCCAGGACAAAACACCAGTTACAATAATAATAATTAGTCAAATCCATCCATGCTATGATTGTCAATTATAATCTTTAATTAAAAATGAATGCTGTATTCTTCTACTGTTTTGCCTGGATGAATTTTGTATCAAGTGGATCAGCTGTTAATGTTTGAATAATTGGGGCGGGGCTTTTGTATAATTAAAAAAGATACATTAAACTGTTGTTATGGTTTGATGTGTGTCTGCATGTAATTTTTCTAGCCAAATGTCACATGTTGCCCTGAACAGCTCTGTGTAACAGACTTGTCTGGAGAGAGATTTAGACCTCAGTATTTTTTTTTCCTATGTCTGTCTGCTTTTGTAGAGGTGAGCACAGTAAAATAAATAGACTTCTGATACTTGTATTAATAATTCCCTGCTCAATGCAAGAAAAAAAGAAGTTCTCCTAAGCTGAACATTTATCTTTTGTTTAATGTAGTAGATGATCTGCAGGAATGCTTTGCAGCACAGTGGTTTGGGGCAAAAGTGAAAGTGGCAAATTTAGAACTGCCAAGAGAAAAAAAAAAACAAACCAGAAAAACTCATTTATCTATAGCAAAGAATCTGATGTACAACTTGTTATATTTTAGATTTACAATAGGATCTTTGCTCCCAGGAGTGTTCCAGAACTTCTGTCTGCTTGGAAAACTCTGGATACCTCCTTCTTTTCAAAATAAAATAATCTACAAATAGAAATACCAGCAGTGCCCACAAAGCAGGTTCATCTGTGGGTGGAGGGTTTGGTTTTCATAATGTAATGATTTAAGAAAACAGTAATGTTCAGGATGAATAATTGAACCAGCTCCTTCCCAGATATTTTTCTGAAGTCATATTCAGTGTTGTATTACTCCTTAAATCACAAAGCAAGGTGGATTCCAGCCCATTTCACTGACTGTAATGCAGTCACTGCAGAACACTGCACATACAGCACTGTCTGCTCTGTTTTACTGGACCAGTAACTGCTTCCAGATTGCCATGTCAGACTCCTTATTTTCCTTTTTCTCCATCTTTCTGAACGAGTGAAGCACAGCCCTTCCTTTGGCTGTCTGAAGGATGGTCTGGCACTCCACGAGGGCCTCCCTTGCTGCATTGCTGCAGATCAGGGGGCACCTCCAGAGGGAAGGAGGGATTTTAAGGAAGAGCCAGAGAAAGGCAACTAAACTGAAAAGATGGAGAAGTTCATTACTGGGGGAGTCTAAAAGTAGAGTTCTCAGTTTTAGAACATGTCAGGTGTGGCAGGGCAGCTGCAAAACCATTACCAAACCCTGCTGCTTTATAAACTGAAGGACAAGAAGGTGACTGGGGCAAAAGCTCTGTGGTTTTCACAGAATCACAGGATCTGTGCTGGAAGAGACCTTTGAGATTGAGTCCAACCCATGCCCCAACACCTCAGCTAAGCCATGGCACCGAGTGCCACATCCAATCTTGTTTTAAAACACATCCAGGGATGGTGACTGCACCACATCCCCAGGCAGATGATTCCACTACTTTATCACTCTTTCAGTCTAAATTTCCCTTGGCACAGCTTCAGACTGCGTGTCCTGCAGCTGTAGGAAAATACTGAGTCCAGTCCTGCTTGATATGCTTAATCCTGTCATCAGCCAAACTGTGTGGTGTCATTTCAGACTTGGACATTTCGGGAAACTTGTCCCCCAAGTTGGTGCACCTGCCTAGAGGTATAAATGACTTGGTAAGAGAATTGAAAGTGGGTAAGTCTCGAGCTGAAAGGATGAACTATTTTATGTGAATAATTCAAGGTTTCATTCTTCCACTTTGTGGTCAGCTTGTCCTTTTTAACCAAGGAAAAAAACATTCCTTGACAACTGGCGTTGTCAAACTGTGCACTTAAGGACTTCAAAGTGAGTAATTTTAATTCCAAACTTAGTGCCAACCAGTGTTTCCAATAATTAAACTCTGTGATCTCTTCTGACTCCATTTATTTAAATAAATGACTTAGGGATAATGAAATCAGTTTGGATTGTAATGGAATGATTTGGATTAGACAAGTCACTCAGAGGTTGTTCCAGCCTAAATCATCCCAGAATTTTATTGTTTTTTATTAAGGCTGAAGCCATACAGACTTTGGTTGAATTAATAGAATTTGTGAAGGAAAAGGAAAGGATTCCTTTTGCTTCTGAAATCTTTCTGCATGCAAGCTGCTACTGGTTGCGGTAGGAAATCTGCCTATATGCAGTTGTCATCATCACTATTTTCAGATTTCTGAGGATTCACTCCCTTGAGCTGAACTTCTGCAGGTGTGATCCCTAACACCTGACACATCTGTCAGTTCTCTGTCCTCACTGCAGGTGCCTCACAGAGCCACAAGCTCTTGTTTGTGCCTTGAAGGAGAAAACCTGGAATTAGGAGCCAGCTCTTTAACATTTACTACCACCAATAATTTCATTACTTTCAGTGGAATTCCTTGAAAGGGTAGAGAGTGGACAGCATTGGTTAGGTATGCAAGCTTAGGATCCAGATTTTATAGAGCTGTCTGTGATACTTAAACCCCTCAGATTATTGTATTGTATGGTTTTTGTTGGGGGTTTTTTTGGGTAGGAGCTCTGGAAAAAGGAAAACAAACCCAAGAGACTCTAGAAGGATAGTATAATATGTCCATTCTGCAAACATATGTAGGATTCATCTGTCATTTTCCTGCAGCAGACTGCTCAGTGTTAACACTCTCGGGCTATTGGCTTCTACATCTGGACTGAAGCAGGTTTTCATATGACAGTAATTATAATACTCCTTCTAGGGTTTATTTTTTTTTCTTCTTGGAATGCGATGCACCCAGTTGGAAGCCTCTGAATCCATGGCAAGACTATAGCTGTTTTTTCCACATTAATGAGTAATTAATTTTGAATTGCAATCCAAAGAAATATTTAATTGCTTACCAATAAAGTCAGCTTGCAGCACAGAAAAATCTCCTTCCCCTTAAAAATTAGTTTTCATGACAGAAAAATTCTTTACGATGTGAAACATAACTATTTTAGAACAGTGAAAACTTTAATTAAATCATTCTTACATGCAAGTGGGTCTGCTTTTCCCATTTTTTTCCCCCAATATTTTACTACTGCAACATTAGCATTAGTCACAGAGTTCAGCTCTGCTCAGCTTGCCAGAATGTAAGGGAGAAATCCAAATGTAAAGAGAGATCTTGTGGAAACTGTTTCTGAAATCAGAGAGGGACTGAGTGCCTGTTTTACTGCAGAGCTCCAGATCCACCTCAGATACCCAGGCAGTGATGTGTCCACACACCCACCTTGTGCATTTGACTTTTCCATATATCCTTACAGGTACAGCTTAGCACACACAAGTAAGCTTGGCTTCAACAATTCTGAAAGAGCCCCCACAAAAAGCAGATTTATTTTGGTATTACCTTTAATTACCATGGGTAGCATTTTTCTCGTTTCTTCTTGCTGGTTCTTTGGATATTGTCCTCAGCCAGGCAACATTAGTGGTGACCTTGCTGCTGATTCCATAGGGTGATCCCCTATGGATCTAGCTGGGATTTCACACAGTTGGGGTTTTTTAAATTATTATTATTATTTTACACAACTGTCTTCAGTGGAGGCATTTCTGGTTTCATTTAATAATTACTGTCAGGGTTTGGTACAAGGGACTCAAAAGTGCTCAAGCCACATAAACTACAGCAAATGCAGAACATTTCTTTTTACAAAATTTTTTCTTTTTTTCCAGAGAATGTGGTTTAAATAACAGTCATATACATAGTTCTCTGGGAGAACCTTCCCTTTTTTCTTACAAAAGGCTCTGTTTTCCATTAAGAAATGTATTCTTTTGATCAAGGTGCAAGCCGACTGTTTCTCATGCTCTTCCAACGGTAAATATACACTTAAATTCCAGAAATTCGAAAGCCTCGTTTACCTGCAGGCCGATTTTTTACATCCCCTCCCTCGTTCATGTTGTGAAATGTCCCCGACGTTCCTCGGTCCTGGGGTTCCAAACCCTTCCCGCCTGTCTCCAAAGGCACTCAGAGACCGGAGCGCCCGGTGCCCGGAGCTTTGCGGGATGTGCAGAGCCCACACCCGCCCGGGCCACGCTCCTCGCTGTCCCGGCCGCCAGCTGCGCTTCGTTTTCCCCTCAAAACACCTCACGTGGGTTTTTTCATGGCAGGTGCAACAAATGAATCATTTCCTTGGAGTTTTGGGATGATTTACGGAGAAGGGGTGGGGGCCGCTAGAGGGCGCTAGCGAGGCCGCGGCCATGGCGCTCCCGCCTGCTGAGGGAGCGGCCGCTGCCCGCGCTCCCTGAGGGTGCGGGGCCGCCAAGGGAGCGGGCAAACAGCTACAGCCTCGGGGCTTCACTCCTCAGTCCCGCGGAGTTCTGCTGCCGCGGTAGGCAGACACGGTGTGGGCAGAGCTTTGGGTAGCCATGGCTTCGTGCTGGGGCGGAGCTGCTGGTTCGCGGCCTGCCCTGTTGTGAGGGGCGCTGAGCCGAGCGGGGCGATGCCAACTCCAGTCTGTCCCTGCACGGGCCAGTCCCTTCGGGGCTGCGCTCCATGGTCTTTGTGGGCCCCTTCCAACTCGAAATATTCCGTGATTTTACAGCGTTGGCGCTGTTGAGAGGAAGATTTCCATGGAGAAGGTTATCCCGTGGTCCCTTGGTGTTGGATAACCAGCGCAGACAGCCCTCTCTCTGACAGTGCTCCGAGGAACGGGTGCGCCCACGCCACGCCAGTGATGGTGCAGGATGGCAGTGAGTGATAACTACGGCTAAAACCAAGTTTTGGACAGCATTTATGGTATTGACTTGCACAGTATAAATCAAGCCCAAAAGACATTACCCACGCTTGATACAGCTTTACATTTGACACCCATTTAGAAAGTTCTTGCTTTCAGACTAGTATTTTAATTTGAGAAGTCTAAATATAAAACCCATCAAACCTGTTGCATAAAAACAGGAAAGGAAAACATTTAAGATTTAACCTAGAATAGTATTATTTTTTAAGTAATTCAGCACAGTTATTCATGGCTTTAGATTCCTTGGAACTTAGCTATAATGGACATGTAGCCCTAATGAGACTTGTGCTGATTCATGTTGAACTTCTGTCTAAGATTCAAGGTCAAATGAAATCTGACTCTTTCAGACAAATTTATGTATTTACAGTGTTTCATACTGGCTAAACAAATTTGGGTTGTTGACACCAGTTTCCAAGTTCAAAAGTGAAATTTTAGAGGAAGAGAGTTAACCAGGGGAACAGATTGTCAACAGGGTGGTGTGAATTTTCCATTACTCTAAGTCTAAACCAAGTAAGCAAGTTTCTCCAGAAAACATACACTGGGTTATGTTGAAGAAATAGAGGTGAAATTTGTGTTCCATGAAATCAATAATGCAGCTGCTCTTGGAGTCACAGGAAGGACTGGAGCTCAAGAAGGCACTTGTCTTCTGAGGTAAGCAATTTTCAGTCTGCCTGCTGAAAGGACCCAGTGCTGTAAGAAAGGGCACTGCAAGCAGGAGAGTGCTGTGCCTTCAGGACTGTCCATTTGTTTCAGTGTGATTGTGTTACCTTCAGTTCAAGTCTGTTTCTGACGACCTCTCTGCATGAGAGTTACATATATTTATATAGCAATATAAAGGAATTAACTTCTTTGTGTAACTGTAGGAAAAGAACTGGTCAGAGATATTTTTATACCAAGTTTCAGGCTTTCCCCCTCTAAGCTCAAGCTTGTCAAATTGATTAGTGATTATTACAGTGTTTAAATCATACAGATTCTAAGTAGATGTTAAATAAGCTAGCTCTTAGTGGGTGATTCATGAGGCAGGGTGCTGTAGTAGTTGAAGCTGAGTCAGGACGGCTTTGTTCAATACCTGACCTCAGTCCTACTGAGTAAAGTCAGGCAGTTAATTCTCTTCTTGTCCTGGTTTTGTCAGACCAATGGTCTTAACCTTTTTTGGACTTGAAATGTTTGCAGAAAAATGATGTCTGAGAGCTGTTTAAATTACAGAAACCTGTGGAAGCACAGCCTGTGTACAGACTTGGTGTGCATGGTGTCCCTTGTGCTAGTCTTTTAGAGCAGCAGGTTATAATTAAATGCAGTTTTATTTTTTTTTTTTTCTCCTGGAGTATAAACCTCCCTTCCAAGAAAAAGGCATTCTGTTTTCAAAGCTGAGTGAGGGAATGAGGAAATGCAGAATCTTTGCAGAAGCAGAGCTAGAATGTATCACAGTGTAGTGGGATCTCCAGCAGGGAAATCCAGAGAAAATAGGGCTCAGAGCCTACAAGGACCCAAGGGGGACCTTGTAGCAGTCACAGAAATGTATTTAGTATTGGTCACTTCTCAACTCTGTGTATAATTTCAAGTGTGATTTCCTACATTGTCTTGTGATACATTCAGGCACAGCAGTCCTACAAGATTGACTACACCCCTACCAGACACAAAACTTTCTTCCCTCAAATACAAATCTTTTACAATCTGACTAAATGAGAGGCATATCTAAGAGAAATAAATTTGGTGAAGAAACCAAAAACTTGCAAAGCAAATTACTGCAGTTGGAGGGTCAATGTTTCATCCAGTGAGTTCAGTTCTTTTTGGAGAGATGTGCAAGATGTTCCTTTTGGAGAGAGGCAAGAAAAACACAGGCTAGCTCTTAAAAAACATGAGGTAAACTGTAAACTGTACATTGAACTATGATCAGAATGCAGGCTCAGAAACTTACAAGATGTTTGTTCCCTAGGGGAAAAGCCATGTGTGATTGTGAAAGCAAAACTGTAAATATCTCTGGCAAAGGACAGAGGCAGTCCTGAGCTGGAATATCCCAGCAGTGTTACTCTGTAATGAAGATTTCAAAGCAGAATTTACCATTTTCCATAGGATCCTTGCTAAAAGCATAAAACACACATGCAGGATGATGGAGAGGGCAGTTTCTCAGTAATGCAGGAATGAGTCACTCTTTGGAGAACACATGATGATGCAGTCAGAAGTGTCTGACTTTGTGTGAGCTGCACCTTGTCACAGAATCACAGAAGGGTTTGGGATGCAAGGGACCTTCAAAAGGTCACCTGGTCCACCCCTCCTGCCATGGGCAGAGACACCTTCCACTACACCATGCTGCTGAGCAAGTAAAATAATCAGACTGTGTTTAGAGTGGATAATCTGTAGGTTTTTGAGTGACTGGCAATAAAGTTGTTCAACCTGAGCTGTAACTGAAATGAAGAGGCCAGACTGGTATCTGCTCTAAGGATAATTCCTGCATCATCAAAAGTTAATTCTTAATTCTCCACAAAGTGATGTGTCCTCAGGGGTTAGGTACTGTATGTAGGAATGATGTGAATAGGTATTGTGTATGATTTACATAATTAAGCTCATGTTTGAGAGTCCTGGTTGGGAAAATAAGGTCTTTTCCAAGAGGTGGTTAATTTTTCATGTGTGTGAGCAACATCAAGTAGCAAATTTATTCACTGTTTTAGAATGCTACCCATTAAGCTACTGTATATTTTACAACTTACAAAACTGTCTTGTCAGAAAAGCAGACTTTTTAGCTATCTTTCTATTCCTAGCTGAGGAGCATTTTACAAGATATAAATGTGTTAGGAGCAGTGTACTGAATAATAAGTGAGAAGTGAATTGAAATGGCTGTGCATCTTTAGAAATAACTATTTTAGTCAAATATTCATGAATGATTCTAATGTTTGCAGAAGTTCTGACTGAACTGGTTGTTGTTGATTATATTAATTTTTCTTGACCTTGGTTTTACATGAAGCCAGAGCTCCATAGCCTTCAGAACACTTTTCTGTGTAACTGGTGAAACATTATAGGACTAAGCATTTCTCTTGGTACTCTGCCTTTTCTGCAGTGAACAAACCAAAGTCAGTATCCCCATATCAAACTGGATATTTGAATGCAAAGTTTGGTCTAAGCTGGAGAAGGACATTTCTTCCCATCTACAACAAATTTATTTGTGTTGAAAAGTAACAACCTGGAGCTAAGGGAAGTAAATCCAAAGCTTTAATATGTAATTTATATGTATGTGTGTATATAGATATATATACATACTTAGTCTGCTCTTCTCCTTCCCCTGTGTAGTAAGTGAGACTCCCAGGGAGAATTAGAGAAAATGCCTTTCAGAAGTTTGGAGTTTAATCTGTTTGGGATTGCTGGTAGATGCACATTTGACTGCAGAGAAGTCAGTCCCTTTAATTTTGCCCGTTTTTTGGTTTGTTTGTTTCACTTGAATGTGATGATACCTGAAAACATACACAGAAAATACAGGCCCCTTCTGAAGGGTATGTACAGAAATACTGATGGTGTGTAGGTCAGCACTCCTCCACTGCCCTCCATCCTCTTACAGATTCATGTTGCTTGTTCTCTTAAACAGATGAGGACTTGGGAGTTTAATTAGCCTTACAAAAATCCTCTGAAAGGCAGAGACACAAATGCTCGTCAGGGACTGGAACAAGAAAGACCTACTGGTGTAAAGAACAAACTGCAATATGCTCCTATTTTAACTTTTGGACATTTGTCCATTCATGCTGATTAAACACTCTGGAATATTTTGTCAGGTTTTCCAGCATTGTTGAACTGAGTTAAAATGTAATTGACTTAAAACAAATAGAACAAAACCCTCATGTAATAAATGTCAGGTCCATGCTGACTGGAAAGAAAACACCTTGTTCCTGCCCTGTGACCCTGTGCTTGTGTTAAAGCACAAAGTCTCCAATCATACAAGTGGAACATAAAACCTTTCACTATTCACTTTCTCCATGTAACCAGGCAGGTATGTGGGAGCGTGGGCAATATAAGAAGCTGGCTTTTTATTTATGTAGAAATTTGATAGTGCAGCTCACAGAGGAGCCTGGTGAAGTCTCAGCCAAAGATAAGACTCTTAACTGAGGAGCACCATGGTCCAGATCCTGCAGAGTCACTGCTGTCCAAGAATGGTTTGGAACATGGGACAGATCTGTCTGCAGGTGATGGCCTCCTGAGCTGCCAGGGTAATCCTTGCCTTGCTGTGCAGCCATCCCCTGCCTGGTGAGCCCTGCCCCTTCCTGCACAGCCCTGCCAGTGGTGGCATTCCTCAGGAGGCAGGCAGGAAGGTGATGGCCACGATAAGGACATCATGACAGCCGAGCCATGTCTGCAATTGCTGTGGGAGATCCCCTCCCTACCAGGGATCCCCTCCCTACCAGGGAATTTGGCATTTTGCCATACACTGGCACAACTTTCCTGGCAGGGGTGGGCAGTGCCTGTTCTCGACTCTTGTTCCTCCTTTGGGAAGTGTGTGTAAATAAGCATTCACGCCCCATTTAAAGTGGGTCTTTGGAGACCAGGTTGTTGCAAGGAAATCCAGAAAGAGGCATGGGTTGAAGCTGCCTTTCAGTAGCATCTTGTTGAGGAGAAGACGAGAGCCCAGACTTGTAAGAGAAAATTCAACAAATGAAACTTTCAGTGGGAATATCTTCTGTTCTTGGGTTTGACCTCCCTCTCCAAAACCCTTGGTGTTGGAGTGTAGTGGCGGGCAGGTTAGTTTGCCCTCTTGCTGTCAGTGAGGAATGTGTTGGTTCTGTAGGTTCCCCGCTGGGTGCTTTTCCAATTTTCCTTTCAGTGTAACTCCCAAGCTCCTGACCTTCACTTGTGCACTCTGCCTTGTTGTGCGCTTTCCCCCTGCTTTGCACTTTCTATTTAGACAATAAAAGGACCGAAGGGAAAACAATGTTTCTTTATGTTAGAAGTACGGCAGCCTCACATGTCAATATTTCTTTTCCCCCTGTGCACTCTGACTTGGTTTATTTTTTTAAACACTTTGGCTTCTTTTGAGGAGATTCGAGTTCCAGAGCAAACCAGTTTGCACAATGTGCTCAGCTTCATGTTGCATTGAACTGATCGCATTTGTTATGTCTACCAGCTGATAGAGTTTTCTGAAAATATTTAGCTTGTAATGTAACCCTCCCTGGTCTTCTGTTTTTATTACAAACATGCAATTAATCACCCTAATTGTTCCAATTACCCAGAGGCCCGAGTGATTATGATAAAAAATAAATAAAGATAGTGATGGCATGGTGTGGCTGTAGGAATGAGGTGAGCGTTCAGCACAGCTCAGGAATCTTCCACTGGTTCTTTTATGGTAGATGTCCTGGAAGAGGCTTGATGCACATGCTGAGTGTCACATAATCCAGCCTGGATAATCCCTGCCTTTCTGGTGATCATTGTGTGCTGCTGCACAAAATGTTACTGCATTTGGCACCAGCAAAACGTGTGAACTGACAAATAACTGCATGGAAAAGAGTTAAGGAAATAAGCACACATTGGCTTAGAAATGATGTTTATGAAACATTTGCATTGACAAGACCAACATAATATAGATGTTTTATATATATAGGTCTATGTATAGTTTTTATATATATATATATATATAATTATAATTATAATTCCTGAAAATATCCACAATCAAAATTGAGGCTGTTTCTGTTCTTTGTAAATTAAAAGCAGTGCAGATTTTCTCCCTTTTAAATAATTCTCATGCTAGGAACTTGAGTCTATAATAAGTTTCACTTGTTTGGCACATCCTCAGGCCCAGTTAAAAAATCCTTGGAAGTGGTTCTAAAAGTAATGTCCAAACACAAACCTGTGAGCACTGATCTTGGTTGGTGTGCCAGGGAGAGCTCTGTGCTTCCAAGACTTCTGAAAATTTCCACAATGACTTTAAGCAGCTCTAGGGAAAATAAAGCCAACCATAGTCTGAATTTCTTCTGTTAAGAAGGAAATGGTGTTTTAATGTTCCAGAAAAGTGCAAACCACATGCTTTGATTTTGCTACTGAGAGGCTATGGGAGGAGTTTGCAATGTTCTCCAAGAAATGTATATTTTTTTGTATTTATTTGTGTATATATAGATATGAGGATATAATTCTTAGCTCATATTAGCATTACATCACTGTTTTATCTATTCTAAATCTGGGTCAGTCCTGAATTACATTGCTGTGAATGCAGATGGAGCTTGGACTACAGCACAGGTCTGAAATGCTGTTTTCTAATAGGATTAGTGAGTCACTTGTGTCCAGATGTGGATTTGTTTGGGGGAAGGGAATGGGGGTGGGGTGAGGAGGTGGTGTCCTGACTTCAGATCCCCCCAACATCTGTGGGAATTTTCAGCACTTTGCTGCCCATCCTTGCAACTCCTCCCAAAGCACAGGGGGCTGGAGATGAAGGAGCCAGCAGATGCAAAACAAACTCATTGCAAAAAGTCAGGAGACCCCAGGGTACTTGCTGTTGGGTGGCAAAAGATGAAATTATTTCAGTAGGAATTGAATAAAATAACAGGGAGAGGCCCACAAGAGCTATTACACACCAATATCCAGGGCATGAGAGCAGGGCACTGGACAGGAGTTTCATTGGTGGGACCCTGGACTTAATGGTGCTTCTCTCCCTGGAACAGTGGTTCCTTGCAAATCTTTCTGCTGAGCAGGTACAGGCTGGATATTAGCCTCTTTAATTTCAGTGTTTCTAATGAAGTGGAAAGAAGTCAAAGCATACAAAAATCTTCATTATGTAGGTTTGTCCTTGCTTGTACTCTATAGGCATCACTTGCAGTCTGTGCTGGCTGTTCATAGCTAGGCCATCATCTGACAGAGAAAGAATAATTATATCATTAGTATGAACATGTATATTTTATGGGAAAAGTTAGTATGCCACCCTGCTAAGTAAATATTTACCAAGATCTGTAGCCTAGAAAATGCTGAGGGACAAAACAAATGCCAGTTAATTCTGTATACTTTGGATCAGATTTCAGCTCCAGTCAGTGCCAATTATAAAACTGAATGGAGTGACACAGTATATTAAGGAACATATAATTTGTCATACAGTGTCAACATTGCTGGCATTCTGTATTTCTTGAGGTAGCACTTTTGAGCCAAGTCTTGTAAAGTGTCTCAGAATCTTATTTAGCATGTCAAAAAGTATATTCATTGTTAATTCTCTGAATGGTGGAGAAACAGCCATTGTGATTGACAGCTTTTGACAATCATAGCTGGACTAAACCTCCTAATGGTGGGATTTTGCCTGTTATGCAGTGTTGGAAGCCAGCCCTGCTAGAAAAGGCTGTTCACTGCAGTGACTGAAATTGCATTTTCTTGGAATAGTGTGTGGGTATCTTCAGACTGACCTGCTTAATCTTAAGACTGATCACTTAATCTTAAGAAAGTGAAAACAGAACAAATCACAAAATGGGCAGAAATTCACATTTTCTAAGAACACATGCAAACCCAAACCCTGAAATTGTTCTTTATTTGGTGGTTACTAGAATTGGAGTTTTACAGTCCTAAATACATCCTGTTTATTTTATGCCACTTCTCTGTCCTGTGTCCCAGATAGCTGAGACATCTTCAGCATTAAGAGTTTGACATTGAAGTAGCTTTGTTTCCTCAAGCTGGGCAGCTCTGTAAAGTAGAGCACCTTTTTGTGCTCTTTTTGTGCTCTAATAATAAGAGCCTAAAGGCCAAAGTCAGCTCCACATCCCCAGGGATGCTCAGCACTGGCAGGGAAGGCAGGCAGGGGCTGTGTGCTGAGGACACAGCACACTCCACCAGCAACTCTGGGAGGAAGGGAATGGAATGGTGCTCACTTTTCCAGAAAAGGTGAGATTTGTATTTTTATATAATATTTTATGTGAGGCTGTGATGTGTGAGAAAGCATCAGTTGGCACCAGTGACCACCAGAGTGGCTCTGCTCATGCTGTCCTTTCCATACTCTGGCACTCCTGACTCTTTCAATTCACCAGTGTTGCAGTGTGATTTCAAGAACTCAGAGCATGCTTGTCCTGCACAGGCATAGTGAAATTGGATACAGTTCTTTTTAATTAAAAAGATGAAGTTGTTTTGGCTGCAGTAAAAGTTAAGAACAATGTTTTACAATGAGGGAGAGATGTATGACATGCAGGCCTTTTTGCAGTACACTGTTCTTACACAACTCATTAGAGGACCTAAAAGCCCTTTGTATTCTGGGCTAAGCCTGATTGTTATGTTTCTCCTATATAATATTTTATAAATTCCCATAAAACAAAGAAACACTGGACTAAATTAATGTTTTGAAGTACTATGACTGACTGCAAGTGAGGAATAGGACTTTGATTAGTGCCTAAAAGTTAGAGTCTAAAATGTTATTTTACATGCTATCCTAAGTCAAAGCTTATTTTAAAAACAAGCTTTTGACAGCAGAAGTAAATTCACATGACTATCTGCATAAGGCTGGATAAATTTTGTGTTGATGGTTTAAATTACCATCATCTTTTCAGCACCTCCCAATGCCATGAAAGGAAGCTTTCTTCACTGCTTTTCAATGCAGAGTCTGGCATTCTGAAATATCAGCCACACATCCTAGGAAGATTGTCCTGCAAAGCAGCTACCTATAAGTGTAATCAATATTGCAAAGCTTTGGGCCTGAATTCTGCTACCTACATGTCCTGGCTGTGCAAATTCTTCCACTGAAGCCAACGTGGCTTTTTATATAAAATAACTTTGGAAGCCACAGGATGAAATTCTCTAAGTTACTATTTTGACTGTGTTTGGTGCTTTCTACTTGTGTTCCATATAGAAAAGTTAGTTAAAAATTCAGACAAAAGAATAAACCTCATAACTTGGATCAGCTTTTATTTCATTTTTGAAACTTTTTAACAGCCTGCTAAATGACAGTGAGCAGGAGTCTTCCTTGACATGTGCTCTTCCAAATCACAACTGAATGTGGGTCCTTGGTTTAAGGAATTTTTACTGAGTTTTCATTACTTTTTTAATTACTCCGTTACTTTTCTGCTTGGCTGAAAGGAAAAAGCTGGTTCTAGTCAAAACACTGTAATTAAATGTTCTGTAATGCAAACTCGTGCATAGTGGGAAGACCTGGCAAGTAGTGAGACACTTCACAGCTTAATGTTTACACTTGGCTGTCTGCTTGTGTAACAACTGTACCAGACACTGAACCAGCCCAGGCTCAGATATTCAGTGTACTGAAGCTTCTTTGAGCTTCTGACTTTTTTATGTCATTGTGCAGCCCAACCTTTATGCACATCCTGCTTATGTGCCCGGCTCTCCATTAGGTATAGTAAAACCCCCACAAAACAGAAAACAAAACCCCTTTCAGATGATAAAAAGTGGAGTTAGTTGTGGGCTTTCTAGAGATTGTCCCTCTGGGATATTGAAGGTGAGACAGTTGCATCACTCAGGGTTACCAGATACTGTGAAGAAATCTGGAAGCCTGAAAATGGAGATTTGCACCTCATCTGTGGCCAGGAATGGATCATCCATAAGACACTTGCATATCATTATCATAGATTATTAATTGTGTTATAGGAGTGTGCATTGAGAGTAAATCTGAGACTCAGTTAAGCCACAGCTGCAACACCACCATCCTTTTGCTCTAAAAAATTATATTGGCAAAATGAACAAAGCCAGCAGAAGACTGAAGAAAGGAACTGGAAACAGACAGAAATCCCAGCAGGATGCAGGGCAGGGCAGCTCTTTGCCAGCCTGGATATCACTTTGGGCTTTGTTCTGCAGGTAGTTCTGTGGAGTCTGCTTTGGGAAGAAGGAGCTAAGGCTTCCTTAGGGTTGTTCATCAGTTTGTTTTTAATGCAAAACAGTTCATTTGCTCCTCGTGGCAGCATGCACACAGTAACCTGTTGTCAGAGAACTGATACTGCATGTCCCAATATTTTGGATTCACTCCTTTGGCTTTTCCCTTGGTGAGGCTTCTCTGTCTCTTTTCCCACCTTTCCCTCCAAAATTCTCACAGCATTGCAGCCATTTGGGGCAGCTTGTGATTGTGTTCCTGCTTTTCCCTGGCTCCAAACACCAATGCTGCATCCAAACTCCTTATTCCAGGGAGAGCCAGTGCCAGCAAAGAACCCACATTTTCCTTTTGGCTCTCAGATACCTCTCTCTTTCTTGCATGCCATTCAGTTCTCAGCCTGTTACCAGCCCTGTCATCTCTTGGTGACTCTGCTGGAGCTGCTGGTGTCTGTGCAGCCCTAAGCCTGGTTCATCCAGTTCATTAAAGCAGTTTTGCAGCTGATTCATTTCATTTTAGAGGCCCAGAACTGCTGAGCATGGGGCAAATTGCTGTCAGCTGTGGGGAGGGGAGCATCCCTGCCAGCCAGGATCTGGCTGCTCTGCCCTCCTGACACATCCAACAGCCCATGAGGAATCACTTCTGTTAAACTTTCTGGTGAGGAAGAATACAAGCTGGCCAAGACCTTAAGATTAAAATTCGTCTTTCTTACTTCTTTTAAAGTACCATGATGTAATTGCTGAAAAATAAATGGTCGAGATTTTGGTTGTATTTCTTGTAAGAAAGGTTGTCTTTCCAAGCAGCTCAATTTCCCCAGCACCAAACTGGGAATTAGTTCAACACAAACATAGGAGGAGAGTGTCATATTATGAAAAGCTCCCTGCAGAACCTGCCTTTTCTTTTCTGGAGTTTGGGTGCATTTTGTGCACATTCTGAATAAACCTAAGAAAACTTGGCTTGTGCCTAAAGAAACTTTAAAAGCCCCATTCCCTAGTCTTAGCTCAGAGCCCTCTGCTGCAGGCTGACTGGGAAGCAGGGATGGGTCATTCTGGATGGTTCCTCAGATGCCCACTTTGCAGGAGTATCTTTCTTGTTGCTGCACTGGCTCTTGGACTTCCAATCACGCACAGTATGGCTCAGTGTTAATTGTTACCTCCAGGTTTTGGACAATTCACATTCAGATCCTGCCTTTCTGCCTGTTCTGGCTCCCTCCAGTTGCTCCAGTTTACGTTCCCACCCTCGTTCCAGGCTTTCCCTGCCTGTGATGAGCAGCTCCTGGCCAGGACTCCTGGCACATCCCCCTCCTTCCAGCCCCTCCACATCCTGCACTCTCCTTTCCTTTCTCAGTCAATCAGCTCAGCAGCCTCTGTGGCTTTATCTCAGATCACGTTTTTTCCTCTGAATTTGCCCGCTGGGTCTTCGGGGAGGAGCTTCACTTTTCAGTTTTGGTGTTTAAAAGCTACGAACCTTCAGGGCCTGCAGAGCGTCAGTTAAGATAATAAAGGCACTAATTAATTGACAAGATGTTTTCACTCCAATTTAATCTGCCAGGATTTAACGCTGCCTGGAGGACATAAACTGTCTTCCCTTTCCCTTTGGTCTCCATACTTTCCAGTTCTAGCACTTGTAAGGCTTTGCTTAGTCTAGTGATTATTGCTGAGGTGGTTTGAGAAGCAGTGTGAAAACAGACACAAGTATCAAATGCATCTGTCACCTTTTTCAAGGTGTCTCTGTGTCTTTTGCTTTCTGCTTGAAGGAGCACAGTCTGACAGCAGCATTTCTATGCTGTCATATTGCATTTCTGACTGTTTCAAGGACTCTCCAGTGAGGAGAAACTTAGAGGAGTATCATAGTACTAAAATATCTTCAGCAATATTGTTTATTTTTCCACAACTTCTCTGGGAACCTTCTTGTATCACTGTCTTGGGCTTAAATTAATATTAACTTGCTAAATCTGAAGCAATTGATTTTAGGATAATTTCTGACATACAGCTATTATTGTGTTTAAATGTTGTCTAATAATATATCCATTAAAGAAAGCTGTTAGCTAGACATCATAAACCACCCACATACCAGTTCCTGGCTTCCTTCCACATATTTGTGATCTTTTTCCCTCCATCTCTCTTGCATTACCCCCAATGCCAATCTTGTCTCTTCTCAGATGAGCATTCAAAATTTGCTGGGTTTAATATTTTGAATAGTGAATGACTTTACCTGTTATTTTTAAGTGGTTGTTTAAAGACATGATGAGGTAATCTGAAGTGATTTATTATGTTAATAGTTACTGTCTATATTGATAATAATTGTATGTGGAAAAGCAATCTCTGCAGTGTTACCCATTTCTCACTAAAACCCCCACAAATCTGCTCCTGTAGAGAAGGAGACTTATTCAAGTCTTCATCCTTCCAAAGTTTTCATCCTTCCAAAACGCCACCTCTGCTTCAGGTAGGGGCCACATGATGATTAAAAACAATGAAGATGGAGTAAATGTAGTGTATTGTATGGGATAAGCAAAGGCTCTAGTGCACACCATGAATGTAATGTGGTTTTCATTAGAAAAATACCTAAAAGTGTATTGGAAAATAACATATAACAAGTATTGCCTTGAAATCAGTCGTATTTTTAATTAAATAAACATAAGCAGGCAGTTGAAAATGAGAGCTGAAATCTTTAGTAATGAGCACCATAACTGGTAAAATACCACATCAGTGTTGGTAATTCATTAACAATACTGGGAGAAATCATATAAAAATGACAGTTTCTATTTCAGAAAGAAGTTGATGAAATATTGGAAAATATGTGCTGCTGAGAGAGGGGGATGAATCCCCCTGTGGCAGCACAGTGACTAGGAATGATTTTCAAAGACCCAGATTAAAAATGAATCCTAGCTTGGGGCTGTGCCTCAGGCTCTCTCCCCAAATCCTTGTCCCTCATTTGCTTGTCCTGGTGTTCTGGGCCCTGGGTTTGGGAACCAGACTTCCTCTGGCCCTGGTCTGCTGTTCCTTGCCCCCAGGCAAGGCAGATGTCTCACCAAATGCATTCATTACGAGATCCAGCAGGGGAAAAAAAGCCTCCCAAAATTAAAATGTGCCTTTTTGGTTGTTAATGAGTGTCCCCAAGTGGGATGTCCAGGTATCTCCAGGTATCATTCACCACAGATACGGGCTGTGAGGTTTTTCAGTTTTGTTCACTGTGACTGGCACAATGAACCTTAAAAGTGCTAATAACAAAACTCATGCTCCTACTAAAGGCATTTTCAGGGTCTATAAGCAATTCAGAGAGCAACATTTGCTGCTGATATACAGCTTAAACCATCACCTTAGGAGCAGAAAATGCCCAAAAGGTGAAGCACTATTAAGACCCTGTAGGTGGCTTCCCAATGCAAGGGAAAGGCAAAAAAAAAATCCTAAAACCCCAGAGGAAATGAGAAAATAAAAGATGAAATAACAGTAGG
Source organism: Aegithalos caudatus (assembly GCA_013389925.1). Taxonomy (NCBI): domain Eukaryota; kingdom Metazoa; phylum Chordata; class Aves; order Passeriformes; family Aegithalidae; genus Aegithalos; species Aegithalos caudatus. The sequence continues at coordinate 659,871 of WEIU01020377.1, read as the reverse complement.
AAGCCATCTGACTGTGTACAGCATACAGAAATGCCAAAAATACCAGGGAAAGGAACCACAGTTCATAAATTTAAGTATCTTTTTAAAGAAGAGAAAAGCCTAGGACTGAATACTCTAGAAGTGCATGAAAAAGTGAAAACTCATTTAGCTGACACTGAGCTAAGTGCCTTACACCTCCATCACACTGGGAGTGGGATTTTGTGCCAGGAGCTTGTTCAGTGCTCTCCAACCTGGGCCATCCTGGGCAAGGGGAGGGATGTCACAGAGCCCTGGCAAATCCCATGGCAGAGCCAGTGCAGGATGGGGCAGAGCCAGAGTGACTTCAATTTGCAGACTTTGGGAGCAAATTCCCAGAGCTGAGAATTGCTTTTTTTGCCCTTGTTCTCCTGGGACAGGATCCCTAAAGGCTCAGCTGGGAGGTTTGGGGGAGCACTGGGCAATCTGCTGAGCTGCATTAGCTGTAAAATCCCATATATAGAGGGAACTTGGTGTATGTTTCCTTTAGTTTAGCCAGTGAAGAGCAGGCTGTCCTGATTACCCAGCATTTCCCCTGACACAAACCAAATGGCTTCCAGCTTGAGGAACTGTCTGTTGACTCCCCTGTTTATTATAAATCCAAGAGATGAAAAAAATTATTTCAGTTTCTATGTTTCTTACAGCATTTCTCACCAGAGAACACTAACACTTGTAAAAAAATAAATGCTGTAGTATAACATAGCCAGACTGTAAAATGCTGAACAGTAGATAAAATTATTTACAAAAGACCATTATGGTTTCTTTTGGAGAAATAATGCAGCATTTAATTTTACGATACCTGTGGCAGGTGTAATTTTTAGATGCTACAAAAAGGAACATAAATACAGAAGTGCACATATGCAGTAAGGTACACTCACAATTTTAATTACTTCTCTCACTAAAAACAATTTACCTCTGTGATTGATTTAATCTCTTCTCCTCCAGTTTCTTAAAAACAACTACTTTGCTAAGCAATTCAAGGGGGAAAACAGCAGCATCAGAACTTCAGTGCCCCACTTGGGCTGATTTTCAAAGATTTCACAGGAGGACCGGGCATGCAGAGGATCAGAGGGAAAGTTGTGTTGTTTTGGTGCAGTGAATGGGTCAGGGACATTTCTCCAGTTAGGCTAATTTGTTCCCTGACGAGGTTTTTTCCATTCTTGCCGTAATTCTGAATTCCAGTGCAAACGTTGAGTGCTGCTGTCACAGGATGGTGGTTGGAAGGGAAGTGCTTGGCACTGCCTCCTGTTACTCATTGTGCACTCAAGTCTGAGCCAGCTCACAAGATGGGAAAGTGCACATTTAGCATGAAAAATCTAGTCCTGAAAGCACAGCATTCAAATCCATCACCTACCTGTGCATTTCAGCCTCTTCTCTCTTCTTGCTATGGAAACGAAGGCCAGTGGCTCCAATGGGAGAGAGGTGGTAGCTGTGTTTCAAAGGATACTTGAACTCTGCCAGCTTTTTCTATTAATGTTTTCTGCAGATGATTTTCTACCTCTGGAAAAGCAAAAAATGGAAACCCAGCACAACAGGCTCTGCCACTTACAAAGTCCACAGAGGTGGCCAGGCAGGTTTGCTGATTATTCCTGAGGAGCAGTTGTTTTCACCAGTGTAATCCCTAAAAAAAAAATTGAGGTACTTTCAGCCATACTAGAAAATAATTTCCCAGCATAAGACATCTGGATTTGCCAGTTTTCCTTTGATTTTCATTGCATCATTAAGTAAACAGTGGTGCAATTTGCTTGGCCATGCTGCAGCTCTACCTGGGCCTGCAGCTGCTGGGGCAGTTTCCATGGATCAGGGTGTGCTGGGAGCACAGGCAGTGCTGGAACAGCCAGCTCACATCAGGGATGCCAGTTCAGATACAGCCTGGGCACTGCTGCAAACTGCTGGGCTAGGCACACAAAGATCTCTTGGCTAGGGAATTTTTCTGGCTAAAATAGCCTGGAACTTCAGCTTGGAGCTGACTGGAATTCAGGTAGCTGCTTTGTCACATGCAATCAGCCAGCTGAGCCTTTCCTTAAAATTTCAAATTGGGAGGGGAATAAAGTGACTCAATATGAGCTGCAGAACTTCCTTTTTTTAAAATTTATTTTTTCTTTTCCCCAAAATGAGCTCTACCCTTTTCTATAAACTTTGATTTTCTATAACTGCTAGAACCACTTTGGCAAAAAGTTCAACATTTGACAGTTTTTATTTAGATGTCGACATGTGGTTTTTATATTCTTAAGTTTAGAGCGATGGTGAATTCTGTCATTTTCAAATGTTTAACTTGTAACTGTTGGAATCTGCTGGGTGTTTAAAATGGATTTGAGAAAGGAAGTAGGGTATTAGTTTTATTGGAAAAAAGAGAAAAAATATTTTAAAGTTCCTTTAAATGAATGTTTTTCTTACATAATATAGAAAAATGTATTTATATTGATTATAGTGTTTGATACTGCATAATATAAATGCCAGTTGGGAAATACTGCTGCAGTGAAATATTCTGTATTTATTGTATAATAAATGTTCCACAGAAATAGCGTATAACGTTTAGAAAAAATAAAATAGGATTAGAGGAAATCTGTTGCATGGCTAAAGCTTTTATGTTGTGCTAACAATACTTCAAAACCCATTTTGTTTTAGATAGACTGTTGCATTTGTATTTACCACAGACCGTGAAAAAGTGGGTATTTTTAAAGGCAGACTTTAGCATTGTCTGAAGAAGCCTTTAGCCAGCACCAAATTCATATTCCCTCTCACAGTTATTCATAGTCTTAATTAAACAAAGCCGAGCTGAATAGGAAGGCAGCGAGATAATTTTAGACCCTTAATCCGTGCAGATGAAATCCTTAATCCACGGATACAAAATCCCTTTCTAAAATGGGGAGTGAGCCCGTGCACGTGTGTGAATGCAGGGAAACTGAGGCAGGGCCAGGCCGTCACTCCTGGGGCTGCGCTGAGGCTGAGATGCTCCAGCTCCGGCCGCGGCTGCGAACCTGCCCGAGCCCCTGCGCTAGCGGGCGAGCAGCAGCCTTTGAACAACTTGTTTTAATTATGTGAGGAGCACGCTAGCTTTCCACAGTCGCCTTTTAATCTTTTTTATATTTCTGTTCACACTCTGTCACAGATCCGTGCTGCATTTCATTACCCCCGGCTCGTGTGCGGTGCCGAACGCAGGACGGGGACGCGGCCCTTCCATTGCCCAGCCCCTTCCTCACCCCCCGAACCTCCGGCTTAGGAGCTCTTTGGGTTGTTGGTCACAGAAAATCCTAGCAGATCTAAATTTTCAAGACAGATCTGTTGTTCGGAATAAATCAAACGGATTTGCAGCCCGTCCATGCTTTCCCTGACGATTCCTGCGGGATGCCCCGCTGTCAGTGCCCGATCCAGCTTGTTCTGCAGGAGGGCACCGTGCCTTGCACCCTCTTCCCCTGTCCCTGCTGCCTGCAGTTCGTGCGGGCCATTGGCCCTGCCTGGGTCCTGTGTGGGGCCCATCATGTTCGGTTTCTCTAAAAAGCAGGAGCCGCCAGCCCATCTCCCTGCCCCAGAGGAGCCCTGTGCGCCTGGCTCCAGCCTGGGGAGACGTGTCTGTGTTCTGGAGATAGTCGGGACATCGCTGTGGTGGCAGCGCACCTCATGGCTTTGGATGTGTAAATAATCCTGGCATCAGCAGAGGGAGCCCAAGGACACGCGGTCCCCGCTGCGGATTTCGGACCGACGCCGTTTTCTGGGTGCTGAAGTGTTCCTGACACGAACTCTCTGCCTTTGAGGGTGGCAGTAACTTATTTTTAACCCCCCCAAAACTGTGCAGCGGCTGCGTGGGGCTACCTGGGCTGGGCTGGAAGGAGGAGGTCTTAGAGGCAGAGGTGTTACTAATAAGAGTTTCTTTGGGGAAGGGACCTTTTTTCTTAAAATTATTAAGAATGAGATCACAGAAATCCAAGGTGTGCCAACGTGGCCCTCTGGTCCATCAGTTTGGCTGACCACACACCTGTCCATAAATCTGGGTAAGAAGCAGGATTGGATTTGGACAGAGGGAGGGGTTAAAGTAAACTGTGCAAAATGTTACTTTAGCTGGGATTTGCTGTGGGGTCTCTGCATTAGAAAAAAACTAAAATGAACATTATAAAGATTATTGGTATTCTTGTTCTAGAACTCCATTTTATTACTTCTGACTGATCAGATTTCATTGCTCAACCATAACACCCATGTGATTTTTGAGAAAAAAAATGTTTTTAGACAATCAGTACACTTTCTGGCACTGTTCAAAACCATCAAACTCACTTGGAAAATTTATAAAAATGGCAGCTTTCTTCACCATTGAAATTCATGTTGATTTGCAAGTGTTTATTGATGGGTTTTTAACTGCAAAAAGAGCCCTGCAAGCCTGACCTTGAACAAGAGATGGGCATTTTGAGAGGCAGCAGGGCCCGGGTAGGACATTTCCATAGGGTTCTTCCAGAGCCGGAGCTCCCTCTTGTGAGAAAGAGAAATATCAGAAAACTCCGGGGCTGTCAAAACATGCAGTGAAGGTGGTGTTCAGCAGGGAAGCAATTCCTGGTGGCCTTTCCTGTAAGTCTGCACACACCTCCATCCACTGGGACAAGAAAACGGGATTTGAAGCTACCAATGTGCAGAATTGGGATGTGGCACCATAATTTGGGCCTTAGCTATGATGTGTCACAAAGTTCTGATGATTGATAAAAATATGAGTATTTTTCAGTGGAAATAATTTCTCAGTTCCACACCCCCCCAGTGACTTTTGTCTCTGGCAAAAAAAAGCCTAAGTCTATGTCAGCTAATAAAAAGCAGAAAATGAAGGAATCTGTCAGAAGTGATAAATACTGTTTGCATTTTTGTGCTCTCTGTGCTCAGCATCAGCTGTGATGAATTGGTGACACTGCTGCCATCCTCAGCACAGAGCACCAGAGCTGGGCTCCCTCGTGTCCATGCCAAGACCTTCTCCCTTGGGAAGGGAGGGGTTTCCAGACATGCAGTGGGTGCTCAGGGTATAATGGGACACATTATCCAGTAGAACAACATCAGAGACCCTATAGATGTTTGTAGGTGTATTTTAGCTTGGGAACATTTATGGAAAATACTTGGTATTTCGTGAGATCTGGGACACTTCAAAGGGGAAAAAATAGTTTCAGAAGTATTTTTATGAGCCTTAGGATTAAGTTCTTTCTGGCAGGTGTGATTTAGTGGCAGCCAAAGGGTGACAGTCAGCAGCAGCAGCGTGACTTCACTGGGAGAGCTTCACTGGCAGGGCCTGGGCAGCCCATCCATCATGAGAGCCTGGGAATTGGGGTCCTCCCCCCTTCCTGCTGGGGTCACATCTCACCCCATGCCCACTGCCAAGGAGGAGCTGCTCCTTATAGAGAGAAAACAAGTGTTTAAAGAGTCTTCTACAACATTTGCTGGGTTTACTTTGCTGTTGATAAATAAAACCAGAGCTCCTGGGTTAGCCATTGGTGCAGCTGCCAGGACTTTAACACCAAAACTGAAATATTTGGGTTGCTTCCTCCCACCCCATCCCCACCAGGACCTGTCACCTCTTTCCCTTTTTCATCAGGGAAGGGACAACTCCTGCATCTTACAGACTGTCCCCCAAAACCAGGGTGCACCCAGGTGATGGCACCTCCAGGGAGTGACACACTGCTTTTTCAGGATGTAGTTTATTAAATCAACCTCTTTTCCCTCTGCGTGGCAAGAGTTAATTGTGCTAGCATAAGAATATTATTCCACAGGATTATTTAAAGTAAAAACTATCGTTTTTCTTACAGCAGGGAACATGTCCAATAATTGATGTGGGAATATTAATGCAATATGTATGTTATCAATTTAGAAAAGCAGAAGACATATTTCCTTAAGCTTCTAATCATTTATACATATGACCTTCATTTATAGAGCAGAAGGGCTCTTCCAGAGAGCTACAATTTGCTTCAGATGTTTAGCTTGGGTATTTTGCTTTACCTTTTAACTGCCAAGTTTGGGATTATTTAGCAGTAAAATTAGAAATGTGGACTTGAGTATGTACCAAAGTCCTGACAGGTGTTAATGGAACTCAAGTTGAATATTTTATTCTTTAAATAGTAAAATGTAAACCTGCATTTGTTTAGCTTTGCCTTCCTGCCAACTGTATCAGGTATCTTGTGTGACTAGAATCACTGTTTTCTGTACATGGTCTTCATGGCAGTTTCCAGAGCCTGTTCCCAGCTCAGCCTGTATTTATAATCCTAACAGATTTCAGCTCCACAGAGAATTCCTTAGGCAAATGTGTGATTCTCAACTCAAAGAGATAGGAAAGAAAACTCATAATGCAGTATAGCAGAGATTTGAAGAATATGCCTAAAAATGCAAATAGACATCTAAGAGGATTTCTCAGAAGGAAATAAAATCCTGGAGATGAAATTAAAGCAATTTAAGGCAGTTGTGTTAAAAACAAACAAACAAACCCAAACCACTTAGCCCCTTTTTTTTTTTCATTTTTAGGCATTCAGACACCTTTAAAAACCCATTCCTCAGCCCAGTGCAATTCAGCAATGTCACTTACACAGGGCAAACTCAGGTTGAGAGGGATTTTTTTTGGTCCCAGTGGTCTCCAGGTTTGCTCAGATTGCTGTGTGGGGCATGCTGTGTTTCAGAGAGGAGCACTGGGTATTCAGGAAGGGATGTAGGATACTGGCACAGCACAGGCTCAGCCTTCATGTCACAGCAGCTGTGCTGGGAGGTGTTTATTATATCTGCATTTTCATGTCTATCAGTGGGGACAATGGCTCCTCACCACCTTCTGGGGCAGACTGACACCCCCTTTGGAGGCATCTTTTCCTTCTCAGTGCCTGAGAGGAAGCCAGGCTGCTGGTCTGACCACACCTGGAGCAGGGAGAAGGAGCCTTCCTGAGTTACTGAGAGCCTGGATCTGCTGCCTGACCCACACACTGATCTGGGGTACAGGGAGGGGAGGAGCTGCTCAGGGGCTCTCAGTTACCATTGCCCTGAGGATGGGGTGTCCTGCTGCCATCCTGAAGTGTGGGAAGATGGATCTAATCCCCCAATAAAGCAGTGTAGTGTGCTCCCTTCCTAGCCCAGTCCCAGGCCAGTGTCTGCTCAGGCCATGTCTCTGTGCCCACTCTAGTCCAGTGTCTGCCTTACAGGAACATTTGGAAGGTTGCAGACTGTCAGAAAGGAGGGAGAAAATCTGAAATCAAGAAGGCCTAAACCTGTAAGAGTTTTGATAATTAGCATCATGCTTTTGCTTTTCTTGGTGTCCTTGGTGAACTGAACTTCTGTATAACACAGGGCCAGAAGTGCACTTTTAAAGTTGAGTCACTTGGTTTTGAATGAGAGTTACTGGTGCTGGCCAGAAAATCTGTATTTGCACAGAAGAATTATTTTATTTTCCTCTGGCTTCACCACCACTACAAAAATGGTTTTGCCAAAAGAATGGGTAAATTTCATCTCAGTAGGAATCCAGTAGAAAGCTTGGTGCTATAAGGCCTTTAGCTCGACTGGGACTCTGTGCAGTTTTGATGATTCAGCCCACAGAGCTGAGACAGGCAGCCTTGCAAGGCTGTGACAATCTATGCTGCAGCCCTCCTTCTGCTTACTCTGGGCCATGGACTCCCAAATCACCTCAGGGAGTTTGCAGTTTGCTTTGAAATTAAAGCAGAGAGGAGCTTTTAGTGTAACTCTGCAGATCTCAGAACGGCTTATCTCAGGAGGGAGTATTCCAATGGCTTTGTGCTGTCAGTGAATTAAATTATATAGGCTGGCTATTTTTTTCATCTTCTGTTGCACTGACCTAATTTAATACAAATACATTGCTGAAGAGCTGAACTAAAATCGTGTAGGTCTTAATAAGATCATAACAAAACCCATTGAAATCTTTTTCTCTTATGCAATTTAAATTCAATTTACAGTCACTGTTTATTTTCACATACTTGGTTGTTGTTTTAAGGACTGGGGTTTTTTTGCACTGCTTGCGTAACTTAGAGCTATTGCAGTATCAAACCGGTGCTCTTAATGTGCTCTGGAATTTGGCTTTTTGGACTTGCACCATGTAGAAAATGCATCCAGTTGAAAGGACAGTCTCAGAAACAGGGGAGCCTTTCCACAAGCAGCAGCTGTTCCTGCTGTTGGGTGTGCACATAAGAGAAAATGTTCTGAGAATGTACCCAGTGCCTGTGTCCTTTCCCTGGGAGCACATCCCAGCCCTGGGCAGGCTGTAGCCATTCCTGCTGCACACCTGAGCCTTTGGGCTTCAACATTCCTGTGCCCTGTTGCCACATCGGAATGCAGGCATTACAGAGTGGTGTTTTGTCATTAAATGGACTCCATGTGGTGTTTCCCAGCCTTGTGTGTGCACATCTCACCTGCTCACCTGCAAAGGCCCCTCTGGAGCACCGCAGGGCCATCACTTCTGTAGCTTCTGAGGTGCTGCAGCAGGATGGGAACAGAAAAAGAATTTTGGTTTTCTATACAATGAAAAGCCTGAGCTTGATTATATTAAAAGCTTTGAAGTCCTGCTGAATGTTTGGCTTGCAGCCCAGCTTATGGAGAATGCAGAGAAGTGCCTTTGCTGTTTCAGTGTCAACTTGAAATTAATTTTCTCTTTCCCAGCTTGATCAGCCACTGAAGGTCATCTTATTTCAGTTGTTCCTAAAGCGTTTCTCTGCATACACAGAGGACATGCATGGGGGTAAATGGGGTTTGCATTCACTGGGGAAATGATTTGTAGCTATTTATCAAGTAGTGTTGTAATTTATTAGTTGTATTCTGCTGCTTAGATTGAAAAAGTATCTGACAGTCAACTGGAACCAGCAGTTCCATTTTAATTCCACGGGGTAATAATTTTCTACTATTATATATAAAGCCTTACCTCAGTTATTATACATATTAGTTGTTGGGGTTTTTACAGCACCACAACGAGAAACTTGCCAAGCAATAAATTCCATTGAAAGGTTTCTTTGTGTCTTTAGGAAAAGCTTACATGAGATACTTCCCTACTTACATGTAATAAAGGGAAATAATAAGGGACACAGCACACGAGTAACCATTAACTTGTGCTGTTGTGTATTTTACTGGCTTTATTATGGATAACTTTCCAAACCATACAGACTCAAACAAGTGCCTTTGCATTTCTCTGAATCTATCCTTTTAATTTACAGAAAACTTGATTCACACAGATTGTGGAATTAAATCATCACCCCAGCTGCTATGCTTTAAGTTTCCCAAACCTTTGTGAATCATTGTGTGGTTTTGAACAGCCTGGTTGTTGTGACATAAGAATTTTTGTAATTGATCAAATATGTTTAGGATTGGTTGGTTTATATTTTTAACAAAAAAAAAAAAAGGAGTTGTTTTTAGAAGAACTTACTTAATTTTTAGGAAATTGAATTAATCTTGTTTTTAAGACATGATTTCCTTTTTGTGCTTCCAACTAATTGCAGCACAGGAATTATTTTGATTTTTTGTCTCAGACATTACAGCTTTGTTGGGCTTCAGATACGTTCCTAAGTCTTCCTTCAGAAGGCCTAGTTCTTCCTGCTTGGCAGTTGTGAAGCTACCTGTCTCCTTGTTTAATGTTCTGGGAGACAGTTCTGCCCACTTATGTCTGGGACCAAAAAAACCCCAACAATGAGGCATCAGAATAAACAAACAGGACAGAAAGCCAAATGTGGCCGTGATCAGAAACAAAGCCACGTGTTCAGGCTTAGAGCACAATTTGGAGCCTTTCTGCATTTCAGTTCTAGGAGAGGAATGATGAGTCAGTGCTGCCAGGGCTGCTTGGCCACAATTAATGGGTTTGCAGCTGGCACTGAGTGTCCTGGAGAGCCAGAGAGCTTGAGGAGCCCTTGCTAAAACGGGGGGGCCAGGTCACGTAACCCCACCAACCTTGTTCTGTAGTGACTAAAACTTCCTGAATGTCTAAGTTTCATTCAAATTTCTTGAGGACAGAAAGCTAAATTGGATACAGAGGCCCCTTCAAATGGACTAATAAGGTGCAACCAGGCCCTGGAGGAACAAGTGCACCGTGTAGGCTCTGTGGTTACCCTGGTCAGCCTCAGCGTGGGGGGAATTTCTGTGTTTGCAGAGGCTGCAGGGGCTGAGGAAAAGCACAGGAACACAGGGATCCTGAACCTGCAGGGTCCTGGGACTGGGACACAGGCACCCTGTGGGACCTGAGCTGTGTCCCACATTTCTGGGGAAAGAGGAGATGAAAAAAGGAAAGTACCATCCTCGGCCACAGACTGGATTCAACCCAGCTTGGGCTTTTCAGTGGTGCCCTGTGGCAGCCTGAGTAACTCTGTAAGTTAGAGGAGACATGGATTGATGCAGGGTCTGGACAGCCCTTATTAAGCCCAAGTTTTGCAGTGTTTTGTAAATGAGAACTTTTTTTTTTCCCTCCAGTTATTTTTTCCTTACTGCTCTCCTAGAGCACCATAGGACACTTTGAGGAGCTCAGCTCCAACAGCTTGGCACACACTGGGGGCAACTGGCCCCTTGTGTCTCTCCCAGGAATCATCACTACTGTGGGAAGTGCAGCCCAGTGGGGCCAGGCCCACAGTGACAGGGAACCAAACTACTGCAGGAGATCCCTGTTCCTTGGTTTTCTTCACATCCACGTGGGCTGGTTTAATGTCACAGTGACTGAGGTGTCACTGCTTTGTTAAAATCCCTCTTGGGCATGCTAAGAATGCAGTATCGGGGAGCCCAGGGGTGTTAAAAAATGACAGTACACTTGGTTCCAGTTTTTAATGCTTTCTTGTAAAACTGAAAATACAAAACCAGCTGAGCAAATGTAGATCTTTATATACATGAGGTCTCTGATTAAAAAAAAATCCTTTTAGTTAAAAAAAAAAAAAAGAAAAAAGAGAAGACTGAACCAACAAGTTAAATGAAAACTGATTAAGGGGGACGACATTCTCAAATTGAAGCATACTTTCCAAGAAGGAAAACATCTTCTTTACAAGTTTATTATATAACTTACATTTACACTTTACTGAGAGAACTTACAAAACAAGCTGCTTGAAATGCTCCTCCTTCCCTTAAAGCATGAATTTCAAAGTGCCACAGCAAAGGAACAAGTTCCAATATTATCTTATACAGACTATTCATGTATAAAATGGTTTGGTAAATGTGAGGTGTTCATTTAAATGAGCACATATAGGGATACAGACTAAATAAAAGTACTTGAACAACACCTTTGTTATTACATACGCAGTTATAGGTATAATAAAGGAAACAAGGCCAGCACTGCTCTTAGGTATCTGTGTAGATGGAAGGAATGTGATTCAAGCAGTGATCAAAGGCACTGTTCTGGAAGAATCCATTTTCATCCGTTCCATTGGAGACCAAGTCTTCAGATACACACTGGGCTTCAGAGATCCCCTCAAAGCCTGGAACAGCAACAAGGGCATGGGCAGGAGTTAGGGCATGGACACAGTGCACGAGAGGAGGGAAGCACAGCCTGGGATCACTCAGGACAGGACAGCACAGGGTTAATGGGAAGTGTGCATCAAAGTGTTCAGTGTCAAAGCCCTGCCCACGAGATGCACAAATTTCAGTGGGGTTTGTGTCACCGTGGCTGGAGCTCCCACTGGCTTCTGTGCAAGTGAAGGGCAAGTACCAGAGCACGGCTCTCTTGGGACTCACAGTCACTGTCTGAACAGGGCATCAAAGCAAGGGGTGGGCAGTGATGCTAAGGGTGCACTAGAAGTGATGCAGTCCTCCTGCTTTGTGTTTTTCCTTTTAATAGCACTTTGAAATAATATTCCATGTTTCTCCTGGCTGCTCATAAGACCCAGAAGAAATCTGGATTCTACATTTACTGGCTCTCTACATAGTGCAGGTCTGAGGAAGCATGGCTGGGGCAGGTCAGGCTCACAGGACATATGGAAAGAGCACTGATCCTCAGCCCACCAGAGCTGCATCCTGCACAGCCAGTCCTGGAAAACCTGTCCACTTCATTGTGGCTATTTTGCTGTTAGCTATGTTTTTATTACTTGAGACCAAACTCTCTACTTACATTTCTGCATTTTCCTATGACTTGTTAATTTACTGTTGGTTTACAGGTCAGATTCTGCTGTCTGCAGAAATCTGGCACTCGGTAATGTCCAGAGGTTCTGGAGGACGACCTCGGCATGTTTATCTGTGTCGGGCCAAGTGGAGTGACCAGTATTTTGATAAGTTTTGTGAGTGTTTATGTTATGCTAATTTCAATTTGATGAGCCTGTATACAGGGTGAATACACAACCACAGATGGATAAAACCCAAGACAAGCATACACCCCAGAAATCATTATTAGATTCCAGATAGAGTAAACTATCCGAAGTCCTGAACAGAAAATAAAAATTTATTGACTGTTAATGTGATTCATGGAACAGCTGTTTGCCAGTCACATTTGGCATTCCTGCAAGATGAGATCTCATTTAATATTAATGGTGCTATAAAAGCCTGAAAAAAATTAATGCATAGCCTTGATGAATCTTGCAAACCTGAATGGTTCTATTTTACACACTAAAAGATGAGATGAGATTTATACATTTCATACATGTTTATGTTTCAGCCTTTTAAGTATTTGCATGCCTCAATAACCACTCTAAAAACAAAAATACTAAACAGAAACATTTCATGATAGTTTAGGCCCAGACAGAAAAATCAACTGTTGTTGAAGTTGGTGTCTTGCCACAGTATTATTCTTTACTGCTACAATTTCTTTTGGAAAGTTTATTTAGTCTGTTCTTTAAATATTGCAGGCTGTCAATCTAAGCTTGAAATTTGATGTTAACATGAAAAAACCCTGTGTTTTAGTAATATCAAACTTATGAGTAACACTGAAGAATTCAAAGTTGAAGCTGAAACTTCATCTTAAATGTTTCCCTTGTGTTGGTTACTGATGCATGCACTTCCCAGAATGGAACAGCAGACAAATGCATGCACACTTGCTCTGAACAGAGTCTCCTTTAATACAAAACAAACAGGAAAGTCAACTCTAATTTTGTGGTCTGACTCAGGCCCCAATTCAAAAAGCACTTAAACATATGTTTTCAGTATCCTTCTTAACCGAGGTGCCCTTCTGAGTGCAGACACGAAGAGAACTTTCTTGGAGATAATGTAAGTAAAGACTGCAGCAAATGGTTGTGTTTTGTGGCTTTGACAATACTCATGTTTTGTTTGATTTCAGCAATTCTGTCAATCCTTAATTTAAAAGGTAGAAGAAAAAAGCACACTGAAAGACTGCAGTACTGTAGTAATGTAACCATTATAACTTTGATCTGATTATAGAAGCCTGCCTGAGCACACCTGAGATGTGCAATGAACAGATCACACAAAAAATGTAGGCAGTGCCTTGTCAGCTCTCCTGAAGGTGCCTATGGCATCCAGCAGAATGCAGGAGACTTTGTCTATCAGTCAAATACAGTAGGATTAAATTTTTAAAAATTGCTTTCCTTCTCAGGTTTTTATAAATTAAAATGAATTTCAGGGCTATTTTTTACACAAACATGTTTTTGTCATAACATTGAATAGAAAGTGTGTTCTTTGCCCCTCCTGCTACAAATATAATTTGGGTAATTCCTTATAGGTGGAATAAATTACCTGTTGAAGCTAAAGGTGCATTGAGTATGTGATATCCATTCTGCCTCAGAGGATTGAAGCAATGGGATTCCCCTGTGAGCACATCACTGCTGACAGACTGCTCCATTGTTCTGTAGCAATCTCCGTAGTGGAAACAGTTTTGTATGGAGTGAAAGCTGCCTTGGTAACCTGAAAGCAGATATTGCACACAATTCAATCCTTCTGCAATGGTACTACCTCCACTTCTGTCACAGCATTTCATTGCTGCTGGGGGGGTTTAGTTCCTCAGTTTTAACTTTGGAAAAATGATCATCCTGTTCCATGAAGTGCAGTTACAGAAGAGCCTCACCAGACTCGGTCCCACAAGGTGCTGTGGACTGTGATCCCCATCAAGCAGAAATCTCAAGGATGGGCTTCATTTCAAGCAATAGATCAGCTGAACACAGTCACAGCACACTTGGTTCCAAGCTCAGTAGTGAGCCCTCCACTGGATCAGGTCCAGGATGCTCAGCTCCTAAGAGAATGTCTCTGTAATGAATCACTTTTAATTTAAATACAATAATGCAGTATTTAAATGAATAGCACTGCTTTGTTTTCAGCTGTCTTTTCCTGTCCAGTGTGTGCTGTGCAATGCTGGAGACAGCACTGTTTATCCAAAACACCTTCACAGGTTCCTCAAACTTCTTTCCCAGACTGCTCTTGATTCACATGAACCCCCTTTCACTGGACACAGGGGGCCACAGGGTGCAGGTAAAATTGACCTACAAGTGCAGGACTGGCTCCACGTGGCTGTCAGGTGAAGACTGAGTCCAACCAGAGGCTCTTCTGCTTCTGCAGAGTGCAGAGATAGATCTGCATGGTCACTGCTTGCCTCAGTCATTCTGCTTTGGGGGCATGGTAGACTTTCATCCTCCACATACCCAACATTTCTTACATCCTGGTGTTTTTTTCCCCTAAGTATTGTATTATCAGTACCCAGCAGTTTGGGTTTTGCCAATGGAAGTTGTGAATGAGCTGCAGACAACAAAAGAAGATATTTAACAGTAAAGGACAAATTAATTGCTAAGGAAGGAATTTTACAATTTATAAGTTGTTCCAACATCTTAAAAATTGTAATTTGTTCCCATAAGGATGATCTCAAAGTATGTCACAGTATTTAAACCAACCATGCCCTGATTTAATCCTCTTCCTTCCTCCTGCCTCAGTAAGCTCTTCCTTATTCCAGGTGGATTGCAAATTCCCATCAGCACTAACTGCACATTCCCTTTTCCTACCTTCTCTGAAATGATTCTCCTTCCCTTAAATGCAACCAAAGTCAACCAAATTAGGCTTAGTCTAGGAGAATGTGCTTCAGGATTTTCCTCTAATTGCCAGAAAAAAATATGGAGCTATTGTCTCTTCCCTCAGTCTTACTCAGACTGAAACATTTCCTGAGGAACTCCTGCAGAAGCTGGGGGAAGTTCAGTGAATCCCTGTCACAGCCACGTTTCCCCATTTCCAGCTGACAGCTCTGCCCTGCTCCCAGCAGAGACCTGCCCTGCTGGGCTGCCTGTGCAGCTCTTCAGTCTGTTTGCTCAGGAATTAAATCCCTGTGCCTGTCCCCAGAGCACCTGGGGCTCCGTGGGGTGCATGTGTCCCTTACAATTCCTGCAGTGTGCACACCTCTCCTGTTCAGTAAGCTCTGCCACACTTCTCTGTGTTCTCCCTCTACTACCAAAGTCTGACCAGGCAGACAGTACCAGGCAAAGCTCGGGGTCTGATCACTTCATATTTCCTAAGGTGGCAATAAATAAGGCCAAGTGAGGCAATTCTTGAGTAGAAATGCAATAAACTCATTGAGTAGTGAAAGATTTGCTCTGAAGCTTCCCAGTTCAATAGGTGCTTTGGCAGAATCTGCAAGGATTAGATGAATAATTTCTTGAGAACGCATGATCCACTACAAATACCTGAAGTGTTGGTGTGCATGATTAGTGAAGTCCTAATGGATGACTCTTAGATAAAGACACTACACCCTCTGTACCAAGGCTGCTCCTATGTGCTGCTGTGGAGAAGGCAGCCCAAAAATTTGGAAAGCTGAGCATTAAATGATGCATGTCCTTCCTTGGAATAAACAGCCAGCCACCTCTATTTACTGCCTGGAGAGTCTGGCTCAAAGAACCAAGGAGCCCTTATGAGAGGCAGCACAGCCCTCTTCTGATGTGGTTTTAGGTACAGTGCATTACTGATTTGCCTTGATAATTATCCTGACTTTCTGTTTACAAAACACAAACTCCTTGCTGTAAGCCTTCTAAAAATACATACTTTTGAGATGAACAGTGAAAAAAAGAGACACTTGGCTTCCAAGGAGGCACAACTGGTCGCAGAGAGCACTTAGATGATACACTGCTAGAGAAAAAACAAACCTTTCCAGAATGTCTGCTATAGACATCACTCCTAGGGAAGGCATGACATGTATTTTCTCTATCCCTGTAACTGCTCTCCTCCCCTTGTGCTCCAAGGCTTGCCTTTGTTATATCAATTAAAAATCTTCATGATCTACAGAGCTGGCACAGTGGCTTAGAAAAGCAGAGAGCAGCCAAGCATGACAGAACTGGATTGAAACTCGTCGGATCCAGGGTTTTCCCAAGACCTGTGGGGAAAGGTTATTTTGAAGTGTTTTAAGTTACACTGTCTGGAAATACCTGAAGCAGAGAACTGCCTCAGAATGAGAGTCTGGAAAAGAGCTGCCATAAGCAATGAAAACCTCTTTTGGATTGCAGGGTTTACCCCTCAGCACCACTGTGAGATAATCTGAGAAGGCAGAGTGTTCCTGGAACCAGCCAGTGAAGAGAGGGCTGTAGGAAAATCCTGGTGCTACTGCACTGCTGAGTTCACCAGGTCCTGATTTCTGCCAAGTGCAAACAGAGAAAATACAGAGAAATTCCCTGTTCTAATGTGCCTGCAAGGTGGGATAAATGCAGGTATGAAACTAAAGAAAAAACATGGGGTGAGGAAGGGAAAGGGTGCACCAGAACACAAGTCAGGAAGAACAAAGCATAACACTGAAAATGGGATTTCTGACCCTTTGTGTTCATTGCATTCAGTTGTGGTTCCTTTATATTTCTTTAAATGCTTCACTGAGAAAATACTGGGAATTAAAATATTATTATAATCCCATAACCAAACGTTCAGTTAACAACCACATGTGGTTGAGTAGAGTAAACTAAACAGGGAGCATTTTTTTAAAGTTCCTTAAAAAGACTCTCTTCAGGGGTTAAAATACAAAGTAAGCAAGAAGGCTGGTCCAGTGCAGACATCCCTGCTCCTTCTAGAGTGCAAATCTGTAGTACCAACTTGGCAGTAAGTGTTTCACCAATATTTTTTTTGCCACATGGATTTCAGGTTTTCCTTCAGTTTTGATTTAAATCAAGAATTTTCTGAGGTTATTTTCAAGTGAAGAATTTACTAAAAGCCCTGTCAGTTTAAATGATCACTGTTAAATGTTTTATGTACAGTAGATGTAGAAATATAACAGTTCATAAAGGAATAAACTGAGATCCAAACATAACATTTAGTTAAAATTTTTCTTTGAAATAATTTGTGGCAGCAAAGCTGCACTTAGCCACTTCACACAGTGCACTGGCTGCCTCTGCTTCTCTAAGGCACAGCCTAGAAAACTTCAAGCAGCTTTAAAATGAATGATGTAATGAGCAAATAATTGGAATATGCCTATTAAATGCCATCTTGTAATGTTGTGTCATTTACATGTATTTGCAAATAAATCTCCGCGTTTCAAATTCCATAAAATTTCTGACAAAAAACCATGTCAGGTATAAATAACTACAGGATTCCATTGCCTGCCAGATTCCTTCAGCATGTAATGATTTCCATGTGATCTTACTACAGCTAGGTTAAAACATATAAATAATGTCAGCTTGTTCTTTCATTATCAATATTTCTGCTACCAGCCTGACGAAGCTGCCATCTCCTAAAAATTCCACATCCACGCTGTTTATGTGCTTCTGTACAGATGCCTGGTTCTGCATTAGGTTTATGTGGTGTACCTTTTCTTGGCAAAAATTCAAAACTCCCAAATTATTACAGATTCCATTTGAAAAATGTGCTATTAATGAACTGAGAGGCACAAAAAAAAAAAAAAAAGAAAAAAAAGAAAAAGTAGAGTAAGTACAGCTAAGTACAGGTTACAGATAATTGGTTTCAAAGGCTGCTAATCAAAACTGATTTTGGAATGACCATTTCCATAATTAATTTATAATAATACTTCAGCATTTGGCCAAAGTGGAAAATTATTGCTTTTTCAAAACCACATGACATAACACTTAGAAAGCAACAATTCATTCAAAAGGAAATGTGGTTTTCTTAAGGAATAAAGTCAATTTATTTAAGTGGTTCAAAACTTGTTCTGTCTATGCATTTGTTTCTGCTGTAGTAATGAGCTGCTAAACTTTCCTCTTGTGGCTTGTAGTTATTTAGCTCATTATAGCAACATAATCATAGATCATTATATGCTATCATAAATCTGCCACTTCTCCCTTACAGAGTTAATCTTTTTAAATTGAATAATCTGTTGAGCATCAGGTTGAGTTAGTTTTTCCTTCAGCACAAATCATTAAATATAATATGCTTTAACTCTTCAGACTAAGCCTGCCCAACCAAAGAGCAAAAACACTGCCCAGAGAACCAGGGGCAGAGGGAACTGTTGGGATACCCCAGCCCATCCCAGCTGGGAGCTGCTCACGGGTTTGTGCTCAGGCTCTTGCAAGCAGACAGATGTCCTGCACACTTCTTTATTGGGAATATTTACCACATTTTAGCAGCTCACCATCTGGATTGCATAACAGATTTCTGAAATATGCAAGCTCCTGTTACTGGAAGAATCTGTGATAATAGTATCTCTTGCTAATTTGTGCCTCAAAAATTTCAGGAACATTAATTAGTTCTCACAGCAGAACTCAAGAATAGGTATGTAAGCTCGCAATTAAAAAGGCTGAGTAATTCAGAACAAAAAATGTTTTAAATTAAGCTGTGGGACAGCTGCTTACTGCTCCCATTCCTGTCCTCGAGTCCCACAGGCACTCTACAGCTGTACAGTGTATTTACATGATACTATATAACATAAAACAAGCTAAACCTCCAAATAATAAATGAAAAGATGTTTGTTTTCTTTGTCCAATTCCATGTTTTGTGCATCACTCTGAGTGGACTGAGCAGGACACTGCCAAGGTGTGCCTCAGCCCTGTATTTTGGGACTGGAGAGCTCCTGTAGGGTCACTCTCCAGGCTGGATGACCAGTCAGGGAAGGTGCATGGCCAGCAGCCTTCTACTGAAGGACCTGAATAAATGCAATAAATCTGCTGTTGGGACAGCTTTCCCATTATATGACATATCACAGCATGGACCTGTCTGAAAATTTCCATCTGTATGTACATCAATCCAGTTTAAAAACTGGAGTTCCCACTGAAATGCTGACAGTATTAGCCAAATATGAAAAAGAAAAATAAATTCTTTCTCTCCAGCTAGAAATTAGAGAAGTTGCAAAAAACAAAAAGAAGGAAGAGTTACCTTGAGATCCCTGCTGTACAGACTGGTTGGGAAATGGGGTGTACGGTGTGTTTGGAATCCCAGAAAACTGCTGCCCGTTGGGTGACTGGCTGTGGGATGATGGAGAGCCGTGTTTCTGCAAGAGGGAAGGTGGAACTAAAGCTTTCAGGGGGCTGACAAGTGGAGAGATTATGTTGGGAGCAAGCCTAGAAAAAGAAAATACAGAAAAAACATCACATATCATGTTATAAAATGTCAAAATTAAATGCTTGAATGAACTATTTCCATAGTGGCCAAACCATTGAAAAGTCTGTTTTGCAGGTACAAATTACATTGAAAAAAGACAACAACGCAGTGCTACCTTCAGACATTTGCTAGGAGACAAGAGAGTTAGACAAGGAATTCTGTTCCTTTACCCTGACTTCTGCACTCGCCGTAACAACAGGATCAAAATGACACCACTCCCCAGTGAGCAACTTAAACACAGCTCAGTTTGATTTGGAATTCTGTGAGCTGGGATACATGTCCAGAATCAGAAGTGGAAAATGTAGCTAGAATGAGTAAATACAAGTAAATTAATTGCCTTCATATCTTAACAGGGTAAAGCTGTAACAGGGCCAGGCTGCAGCCAGGAGAAGGGAAAGCGCTGGTTTCACTCTGAGATGAGCAGAGTGGATCCCGTGCAGCTGTGACAAGGAGCCCTGTGCTCCACAGCCCAGTGCTGCCTGTCAGACAGCACAGGCAGCATGGGCAGTGCTCAGTACACTCTCTGCCTCCAGAGCTTTTGCTAAACCTAAGAAGGGTCTCTTTGAGCACTACCAGAACCTTCAGATGCTGCAAAATCCACCTCACTGTCTGAGAGCCACCCTGTGGAAACTTCCCGGCTACCTGAGGAACAAAAATAAAACAACCTCTGCAGGTTGTAATAGATGTCACCGAGCTGGAAAAAAATGTTGAGCACAAACCGTTGGATGCAGACAAAAATTAGCTAAATAAAAACTTCAATCTCTCACTGGTGTCTTCCTGTGCCCCTGCACAAGCTGTTCAAACACCATAAACCATCATTTCACACGACGGCTCCTTGGAGCGGCTGGACTGACCTTGGGAGCGAGGCTGTGCTCCAGTGAGGGCTAAGCACTACATGGGAGTGTGCAGGAGGTAAACAGGGAACTGTGAATAAATGGTGACAACAGCTTAACCAGATTTAACATGAGAGGCACAGGAACGCTGCCAAAAGCTGTCACAGTGACGCTCGAAATATTAGAAGGGGTTTAAATCAACCAATCCCAGCCCATCCTATGCTCAAATAATTCCATCTCCCAAAACAAGGAAGACCTGTGCAAAGAAGACCTGTGCACAAACCACAGAGACTGAGTCTCCCCAAACAAAACTGAGGAATTAAACTAGTGTTGTTAAATGGGTGAAGGCAAGGATATTTCAAGGCAAATAGCAAGAACTGGAAAACAGTTTTTGTGAGAAAGATAGCCCCTGCAGTAAGTGCTGATCAGTAATATGTAAAATAAAGAGGCCTACTATCGAATTAAAGGAGCCAACAGCTAAGGAGAAAAATATCCCATTTGTTCTGGTATGGAAAAGGCCTGGGGGCTGCAGAGGTGCCAAAAAGGGACCGGGGGGTGCTGGGGCCACCTGTGCTCCACTCAGGTCAGGGACCTAACACTCCCTGGAGCCCGCGCCGCTGAGGAGCAGATGCAGGGAAAACCCCGAGTTTAATTGCGGAGCAGCAGCCAAAGGCCAGGGGCAGCTCCCCTGGGGCCGCAGCTTTTCCTCGAAGGGTTCAGTGGGGCCGCGGCTGCGGCAGCTCCGACCTGCGGGAGCCGCTCCCGGGGCCCTCGCTCCGGGGCCCTCGCTCCGGAGCCCTCGCTCCGGCCCTACCGAGCCCTGTGTCCGGCACACAGGGACACAGACATCGCCCTCCGTGCGCCAGCAGCGCCCTCAGAAGCCTGGAAATGCTTCCATGTGAAAGGAGATGAAAAAGATTGCGGTTGTTTTCGTTGGAAAGATAATAGCTAAAAGAGCTCATGATAGTGACATTTATATGGGTAGTGACCACACACACATTTAAAAGAGAAACAAAAGATGTACTAAAAACTCCAATGCCGGGATGAGCCAGAAACCACTCTGAATAGGGGAGGGAAATGCTTCTGGGGAGCGAGTCCTCTGCAACTGCCTGTGTTGGGTTTCCTCTGCCTGCTCTTGGAATGTCTTGTCCTGGCTACTGCTGGGAAACGCAGCACCCCATAGAGACCTGCCGGGCTGCTCCGAGCGCTTTGCTGGGATGGGCCATCGTGTTTCTAAGTTCTATGCAATCGTGCTGCTTCTCGAACAAAAATGGTACACTTAGGTATCCTGCTGTGGGAATACTGAAAATCCCAGCTTCCCTGCCCAGTTTAACTACTCCCAGAGGCTACTTAAATCTTAACCATGGGAGAAGAATTTAAGTTTTTAATTGTTATTTTTAAAGCAGTGCTTGTCCCCACTCACACTCTCGCATTCCTGTTTTTCCTGTGTGTGAGCTGAACAGGGTTTGTGCCTCGAAACCTTTGAGCTGAGTGTTTAAGGGTGCTGAGGGCCAGAGGGGTGCAGGCCCTGCTCCAGCTGGGAATGCTGAGCCGTGTGTGGAGCTGCCAGCTCGCTGCTCCCCCGGCCACGGCTGCCCCGGTGCTGGAGCTCAGCAAACATTGCTGGCTGTGGGCAGCTGTATCCTAGGAGCAGGAGCCCGAGCTGAAACCCTGACAGCTCCGGGAAACGCTTGAGCATCGCCGCCTCTGCATCAGCAGAGTTGCACAGAGCTGAGCAGCTCACCATAAAAATCTGCTATGTCCTGCTCAGGCTCTCCCAAGGAGGAATTTAGTATGTTTCCTGGAAGTTAAGGCACAGTTTTCAGATAGGAAAGAACTTTGCTCAGCAGAAAAATCTGGCTGTTAGCACAAGTGGCCATCATAGGGATCTATGTCCTTAAAGTATTCATCACAATCCCTACAGCTCGAGCTGGTCTCTAAAACATTACCCTGTGTGTGTGTGCATGTGTGAATGTGCTCTGGCACGCTCAAGGGGAGATTTTCATCAGCACAACTGTCCAGTCTCCAGTGCCGTGTTTTTAATTCTCTCCTGAATATCTGCCTACTAATTAGGTTGCTGTGATACACAGGTTGTTAAAAGAGGAGGAATCATTCCTAATACAAATTAAACAGATAATGTGTTAGAGGCTAAAAGGCGATGCCTTCTGTGTGGAAGGTGAAACACTGCAAGACATACAGCAGGAACTCAGCTGGATACACTAAAATTCCCAGGCAGTAGCTCAGGCATGTGTGTTTCAATAACTAATAGCCTGCACATTTCCTGTTAATACTGTACTACAACCACAGTTTGCTTTGGTTTGGATAGTAATAATAAATATATACCATATATTTTACCTTAATTGCAACTTGCATAATTCAGTAAATTTGCAGGTCCTTTGGGGCCTTTTAATATATATCTATGCCTATATATAGCTATATATAAAGAGATATAAATACTCTCACAGGCATGAAAAAAAATCCATATCCTTCCTTAATTCATTACATTTGAGGGCTCCTGGCTCTATGGAATATTTCTGTTGAGGGCCATACAAGGGTGTGATGGGGGAGCCTCCCCTCCATCCACCCTGTCCAAGACACAGGAGCAACAGGACACACACCACAGAGAGAAGGAGCTTGGCTGGAAACAAAAGGAACATTTTGCTCACACAGCATGCCCTGGCCTGTGCCATTCACAGCCACAGGAGCCACAGAATCAAACAAAATACCTATTTTTTTACAAAGGGACTGAATCATTTAATGGCCAAAACCAACATTTCCATGCTAAGCGAGGGGTAATCACATCTTGTGCTTCAGGATGTAAAGTGATCGCCCATGGAGGCAGAGAGGAATTCTGCTCTCCTCCCTCAGCCCACAGCTCAGGGTGCCTGACCATGGACTGGGGGCCTTCTCCAGCTCCTCCTGAAGCACCACTGGTGGTGCTGGAGATGGAATTCCTGTCTGAGAGAGCTGGGATTTCAGGTGGGATGGCAGGACCAATGCCTCCTCTGAGGAGGCATCAGCAGGCAATCAAGGAAAAGGAAAAGTCTTACGTGATTCATACCCACAACCAAAAGGAAACTTTGGGAATAACTGAGCCTAACTTGTTTGTGGCATTGTGCACATTTCTGCACCAACACTGACTGAAAGCCCAGCTCCACAGCCCTTCCCACAGGAACTCTTGCAGTTAAGTAGGATTCTACCCACAAAGAATCATGAAACCAACCAGTCATGGACAACAAACCAATTCCTCAGTTCTACTGGAAAGCATGTGTCACTCACATCAATGGGGATGCTCAGAAATCTTGGTCCTAATAGAAGGACTTTTTAAAAAGGAAAATTAGAAGTCATAACATAGAAAAAATTGATCTTTCTATCCCTTTCTAAGTGCACACCTTAGGAATCAAATCCCAGTAAAACTTTTTATATAAACTTTCTTGTGATCGTGCTTGAACAATCTGTTTGGGATGGTGGAAGTTTATACTAAATTGTAAGTAAGGCTGTGTGAGGGAACTACCTGTGTGTGCCATGAGCCATCAGTGGCCCACAGAAAACCTCCCTAAAGGCTACAGGTACCATGAGTTTGCTTTAGAATTATTGATCCTGCCTGCACTCAGCCTCCCCTGGCAGGCAGGGATGTTTAAGGATCTCTGTATTCTCCCAATGCACACCAAATGTCCTCTTTCAATACCAGTGCAACATAAAGAACCAAAACCAATAAATACAGATGGACATGGATTGTTCTGAGATTCCCATCACAATGTCTGGATAGGTGTTTCCTATATATCCACAGTGCTTAGTCTGAGGAAGAAAGAGGTTTGACCTCTGCTTTAGTCTTTGTTCAATGTCACTTCCAGGACAAATAAACAGAATGAGAAATTATAAAGCTTCTTTCAAGATAAGAGAACTTGACTGCCAAACACTACATACAGTATACTTAGTAAATACTAAGTAGAACTGAAAATTGAAAAATAATGAAAATAAATTCAAACTAAGATTTCTGAATTATAAATAGGAATGAAGTATAACTGCAAACGGAAATATGTAAGACAGGGATGTTTCCCATATGAAAACTGGATTGTTGTGTTTTTTTTAATGGCATGATGGCTTGATTGGCAGATTCCTCAGCTAGACAAAGAACCTCAACCCATATCCCATTGAGTTCAGTGGAAACGAGACCAAATCCAGACTGAAAAACATCTGTCCTTTATGTCAAATAGTTTCTTGTATATTTTGGGTTATAAGACCTTTCTGTAACAGTTCCATGCACAGCCAGATTTAACAATTGTGATTTTTGAGAATCATGTTTTAACTCAGATTAACATGAAGAAAAATAGCAAATAAAGCACCAGAGTAAGAAGCACAAACCAAAGCAGCTCCACATTTTATCTGAAGTGCAGCACTGTAGCCACTTATAGGAACTGAGAGTTTCCATGAGATGAGGTTCTCCCATAAAACCCAGCACACCAATCAGTTCATTCATAAAATCTCTCCCCCAAGCATTATAGTGATATTGTGAGAAAGTCCAATTCAGTTCCAGGACCAGGAGATTATTTTTTTTTTTAATGGAAAAAAAAGTTAACACGGATTTTCATCTCTTCCCATAATATTAAAAATGATGTGTAAAGCTCTGCTAATCAGGTCCCTGGATAGAGCCCAATCTCTGGCCACGTGTTTCTGTTCTGGGTCTTGCCCTATGGGAATTTCTGTCAGCACATGCTCAGGAAACAGTTACACCGTTCACTCTTCTGGACTTTTTTGTAAGACAGACTGTATCTGAAGTTTGGTGAACCTTTGCACTAATCACTGCCAGGTGCCTCTGGCTACGCTTCTGGAATGCAAGGAATCTTTTCCTTCTCTCCCTCTTTCTTCCTTTCTCCTCTTCCCCCCCTCTCCCTGATATATAATAAATCCTTCAACACAGATCACCTTGCTGGGCATCGCTGAATTTCCTACCTTTTCCTATAAACAATGGGCACAGCACCCACGTCCTGGGGCTGTGCCACGGGGCTGTGACTCCAAGGTGTCACCTTGTCTCTGGTTTTCCCAGGAGCCAGAGGCTCTGTCCCTGCTGTGCTGCAGCTGCAGCCTGTGACACACCTGTGTGTGACATCCTGAAAGTAGTGCTGAGGCAATGGCAGCCTTTTTCTGGATTTTAGACAAATACAAAATACTAATTTTCACTCAAACTGCTGCCTTGGATTACCTGGATCCAGTTCTGCACCTTCACTCACCCACACTCTGGGCTGAGTCCACAAGTGCAGGACTGCTCAGCTCTAAGGAGTAAGAAGAACTTAAAAAGGATTATGAAGCTATGCACAGGAACTTCCATGGAACTGAAGAGCTGTAGGTCATTTAATATTTAGAATATTTTTAGTGATACCAGTAACAGTGACACAAAAGCAATTTCATGTTCAGAATCACAAAGGAGCCCTAAGAGTCCTCTCCTGGTACACTCAGGGGTTTTCTGTGTGGGCCTGCTCTTGGGCCCAGAGGGGCTTCCTGAAATACAGAAACATTCCCTGTCTGCTCTAACAAACACATGTGCAAGCCTGAGTGGGGCACAGAACATAACTCAGTGTTGGTCACACATTTCATCACCTACACAAGCCCACAAAACACACAAACACCTTTATTCTGTGTCAGATGAGTGTCTCTACAATTGTTCTGACCTGAGATGTGCCATTTCTGCAGAGCAGTTCCTCACAGGGGTCATTATGGGAACTGTGCCACTCCAAAGGATGTTTGTATTTATAAGGGGTTGTTTAATAACCTCTGAAATTAAGCTGATGAATTGCTACAGTGGAAGTCACTATACATGAGTGAGATCTGAAAAATTATTCGAGCTTACAATCTAGCAGGAAAAGGTATTTTGGAGTGAAAGAAAAGCCTTATTAATATGGTCAAAGAAATATCAAAACATATTTCAATAAAAGCAGTGCCTTAGATTCAAGTGATTGGCAGGAAGTCAATTACAAAGACATGTAATCAAACACAGAGGCTGCCTACTCCAGATTATCTGGCATGTGCTGCATGCCTGACTGATCTATCTTATTTCAGTCATTTTAGGTCATTATTCTCTGGCAAACTGCCAGCAAGATGCTTCCAGGTGGGTTCTGTACAGGTACTGATGTCTGCTGTCTTTGGGTTTGCCAGGTACAACACACAACCCAATAGTGGGAGATGTTAAAATAGCTTCATTATTGTTACACCATGATAAACTCCTGTGTTTGGTGTATATGGTTTGCATCAAACTGCAGCAGTTTTGCTTAAAAAACAAAATAAAAATTGGGAAAAAGAAAAGAGAAAAAACAGCTTTACAGCTGTTAAGTGTAAATTTAACTACAGATAAATCCAGTAATGGCTAAAATCATTGATGTAATGCAGAAAAGCTCTGGCTAAATCCATTTTAAATGCTTTCTGAGTTACTCTGACCATCTCCTTTAACCTCCCACCTTCTCCTGTAACTCTCTTGATTTCTCTCTCAGTTTTCCTTAGAGTGGCTCTCCTAAGTGTCAGTCCAGCCCTCTCAGAAACTGAAATGGAACAGCTGCCCACCTATTTCTGCTGATGGATGAACAATATTTACCCCAGGATGCAGCACCAGGTTATCCTTAAGCATGTAACTGTTGAAGTAAGCCTATGCTAATGCTAATCTTGCTTTAAAGGGGAGGGGAGAAGCCTATCTGGACATGATTATGAATGAATTCTGATCACATTTTCTACAATGAGATGAATGACTTGGGATTTGAAAGCAGATGCTTTTAATTACTGATTTTCTTTGTTTGGTGGGGCTCAGTGCCACACCTGTACATTGTTCTTTCTGGACAGATGTACTGATGCCCCTTTTGCGTGCTCAGATCCGTAACACTGAGATAAATTATGAAAGGTTCTTGGCTCCCTCCATTGAAACTGTTTTCAGCTGTCAGAGATATCTGTTTCTTGTTACTGGTTTTAGTGCTTTTGAAGGGAAGACTAAACCACTGACTTGTGTATTCTGTTATAAATGAAGAGTATTCTCCAATGGAATCCACAGACAATGAGGGATGGATCTCCTTGGTCTGTTAGAAAATCTGTGCAGGTATTTAGTATCCAAAGTACTTCTAGAGAGTAAAAGTTTCTTTCCTACAAAGATCCTAACAGCGTGTCAGTTTCTAATCCACTGATTTATATGAGCTCACAAACTTGAAAGATTAATCAATAAACAGGATTAATAAGAATCAGACATAAGTGGCTGAGACACCTAATTGTCTCTTAAAGTAATGAGAATTAGTAGTACAAATGTATTTTCCTACCTGGCCTGGATCCTGGCAGCTCTAGGAGATAGCAGAGGAAAGAATCTCCCCCATGTAACTGACAAGAGGATTTTATCCAGGGTGTTTAGTTTCAAGCTTAAAAATATCATCAGGGATTTCAAATCTGGTGTTGAGCAGAAGGGAGGCTCTGTGTACCTCGTGTTACTTCATGTAAAAAGAAGTGAAGGACTCAGTTTTTAACAGAGAACTCTTTACACTGAAGTATTCCTGTGGTATTTGAAATAACAGGTGCTAAGAAGCAAGCAAACAAAAACTCTCATGTTTAAGCACCCTGATTAAAATGTCTCTTTTCACTTAATAGTTCTTAAATCCTGGTTCTTGTGATTTTCTGTGGGGGTCAGTGTCACTTCAGGGGGGTCTGGCCCCTGCTTTGAGCTGGCTGCACTTGGCTGGGGAGAAGTCCAGGCAAGGGGAGTTGTGTGAGCCCTTCCCTCTAACCTTGCTTAGAGCTAATCCTTTATATTAAAGGCTCACCAGGTTTGCCTCAGAGTCCTCATTAATCACCACCTCTGCACATCACAGATGTCTTAATCCCACTACTTCTTCATTTACCAGTGTGTTTACAGAGCAGAAATCACCTAAATTACCACAGGAATATTAAAAAATGGTTTCACTTTCCTTTCCTTGGAGACACATCACCTTCCCAATCAAGTCATTATTTGTCAGTGCTGGGAACAGAAGTGCTGTTTGTCACAGCAGCACAAGTGACAGAGAGCCTCAGTCACACACACAGGCATCGTGTTCAGGTGTTACAAAGTGACCTTGTTGGGCCACTGCACTAAATTGGTGCAAATCCCAAACTTGGTGCCACCACTCAAACTCACTTAACTTCGGTCAGAACCGTTTCATTAAAGCTGAGAATTTATCACACCAAACATTCTAAATTGCAATTTACAGAGATAGTCTACAAATGAAACTAAGTACATTTTTAGATGACTTGGATAATAACAGCTAAAAAAAATAGTAGAAAGCAAGCCAAGTGTAACATTCACCCAAGATTTAATACTAAAAGCTGTTTTTCTGTCCTCACTCTGCTACAAATCAAAATAGACTATTTTTGCAATGGGCAAAATGAAACCCAGTTTGACATTATACATGGCAAATACTACAAGAAATGCTAAAATAAACCCCTGCTACCTGAAATAAAAAATAAATATACATTTTAATCTGGATCATGCCAAGCCCACTTTCTGCATGCTGAAGTATTTCTCAGCCAACCACTTTTAGCTGAATTAATATCAATCTAAGTAATTTTTTTAGTGTAGCATACACTTCATTCCAGAATTTGAAAAAATGTGCTCCATATTGCATAAAGCCAGTATAAATACATTTGGTAATGAGGTCAGATTTTGTTAGAACATTTTCAAGTGAATTAGATAATTTTGTCAAACTATTTAAATGTCTCAGCAAACCATTTGGGAAAATTGACTGCTGCACTCAGTATTGACTTTGGCAAGGGACAGTGTAACATAGGGCTTTTTTTGTAAAAAAAAAAGAAAAAGCCTTTAAATCAAATTCTGAATCTCATGTCAAACTTGAGTAGACTATTTGTACTCTGCCTCATGTAGCTTTTGGCATCTTGCACATTTGATGACTCAGTAATTAGATTTCTTGATAGTAATCACTCGGTTCCTGCCACAGACTGCACGACGTGATCCAGCCTTGTCATGGTCCCGATCCACAGAGCAGGAATTCTGTGTTTGCTCAAGCCTGAATGCTGAGACAGCTGACAAGAGAGGCCAAAGCCTGGGTGTGTGCCAGAGAGCTGCAGCAGTGCCCCTGGAGGGAGGCACTGGGGGTTCCCTTCCCACTGCAAACCTCCTGTGCCTTCCAGCAGGGATGGCACTACCAGGAGCTGGCCAAGGGGGAAACCCCCGTGATCCAGGGGCTCCAAGCATGTGAGTGTTAAGTGATTTTGCCAAGTTGAATGGATGGATGCTTTAAATAAAACTGTGCTCAATGAAGGACTATTAATTAGTTCACACAAAGTTTCTGCACTTGCAATTAAGATGTCATGTATGGGCTGCATTTCAGCTGTCATGAATAATGTAAGCATAAAGCATTAAATACAGCAGAAGGATCTTGGACTGGGAATGACAATGCTGAATGAAGATTATTTTGGGTTTAGAAAATGGTATTTGAGATGCTGTAAAATTCCAAGTGACTATGTCATGAAACTGGATGCCCTGTTTTAAAATAACTATTCAGAAATACATTCCAGTCTCCATTCCCTGATGTTTGGCTCACGGTTAGGAATCTGTTATCTCACTCCCACATTTTGTCATAGGATGTTTGGGCAAAGACTTGACTTAGGTACATGAGCACTGAGATAAGAAATCAGCACTGTTGTCTCCTCCAAGACAGAATCCTCACTGCACTGAAGCTGGAATTGGCAGAGACAGTTCTGGTGGCAGCTCTGGGGCGTTTGCAGCAGGAGCCCAGTGACAGGCTCTGCCCACTGACCATGCTGCTCCTGCTGGAAGTGCTGTGCTCTGGAATGGAGACACCAGGGGCAGGAATGAGAATTCATCTGGGAGCTTCTGACCCCTCAAACTGGAAACTTGTCTGCTGCCCTCACTGTGGTCAGGCCTTTGCTTTCATTTCTTATTAGCAGCAGCAGAACACCAAGTGCCTTAGAAACAAATCCACCTTCCTGACAGCCTGCTAAATCCTTCCTATAGTATATCCTTAATTTATTTCATTCTTGCTTGGGATTTTTTGCTTTAACTCCCCTAGAAACCAACTCCAGGAGGAAACAGCTGAGCAGCACACTGGGAGCAGTCAGAGAGAGGGATCCCACTCCAACAGGCTCAGGCAGTCCCATTCTGCAGGGAAAGAACAGCTCATGGATGACCTTCACTTTGGAATGTCTGTCTCCATTCTCCTATTTGCTCTACTGCCTTCTCTGCTACAGAAAACTCCCTATTTATCTGGAGTAATTTCCAGTGCCTCCTGTTGGCCACAACTGCCATGGGAATGAGTTTGCCAACAGGAAATACAAGGTCATGAATGTGGCAGGGCAGGGAAGAAGGGCTGGGCACAGGCATTTTATGGGACAAGGACAGGATGAGTCTGTCCATCATTCTGGGAGGGGGACATCAGTACCTGCTACTGGCTGAGGTCAGAAGAGAAGGCTGAAGGAGCAGAGGGTACAGAACCTCAGCTTGCTGCAGAATTCATTCCCCAGTTAGGAAAACAAGAAGGACTAGTTTGCTCCTAATTGAATTTCCTCAATCAGATTTTTCTCCAACCACCCCAGGTGTAAATTTCCTTACTGTACCTCTTCTATGCCACACACACTCTGCCTTCTGCCCTTTCCTTAAAACCCTTCTGGGCTTTCCTTATAAAAGAAGGGAAAGGTCAGTCACTGGACTAGGATGGGAAAACTCTACATTTAATTGCTGTATTTGCTAAAGGACACCAACATGTTTCTAGGCAAAGAAAATCCTTTAATCTCTCTATATCTTAAATTCCCATCAGTAAGGCCAAATCAGAGTCCTTTCCCCATCCAAAGTGCTGGGAAGTAAAACTGTAAGTATGAAGTTGAATTTGCATGAGGCCAGGCACCAAAAAAAATCTGAGTAAAAAGGTTAGAGCAGAGTTTTGTGGCTTGCAGAGATTCTTTACTGTTGAGAAGATGTTATGAGAGCCTTGAGCAAAAGGTCCTTTAGAAATATCACACCCTGTAGCCATGCAATTGTATCCTGCTACAGCAGTGCAATCCATACAATCAGTGGGATTAAACACTCTCCCCTGATTAGGATCTGACTGGGTAAAGCCTGCTGCTGAGAGCTGCATTGCAGAAAACCTTATCAGAGAGCAAGGAAGTGAGAAAGCCCGTGGCTCTGACATGGAGTGAGTCTTACTAAGGCAAACACAGCCCCATTCCTGAGTGAGTCATAGTTCAGGTTTTACCCTTTGAGAGGTTTGTCATGTTAGCTGAGAAAAGTTCTCTGTGCTTATCCAAACCTACGAGAAGTCATCCAGCAAGAATTAAAAAACAAAATTAAAATCTAAACAGCATGCAATGAAGAAAAAAAAAATCCCATTGTGTTTTGTCAAAGACAAGGACAAGGCCATGAACAACCTGATAATGATGTCCAAGTTTGCCCTGCTTTGCACGGGGCATGGATGACATGACCTCCTGAGATCCCGTGAAAGCTAAATTAGTCCTTGATTCTAAACCAAACAAAATTGCTTTGTTTGGGCTTCTTTTGAACAGCATCCATGCAAAGTAAAATAAACAATTCATCATCCATTACCATGCCAGACACAGCCCAGCACGTTTCACATCACACACGTACCCGTCCCTGGCACTCTCCAGCGGCGACTGGTGGTGATGTGGGCTGGACAGGGCAGGGTCCAGGGGAAGGTGCCTTGGAGGAATGTCATGAGCAGGAGGCAGCACAGCTGGGGAGGGGCCGTTGTGGTTGGTGCTGGATCCACTGTACATGCCTGGGAACACACATGAGTTGGCAAAACAAAATAAGCAAGGAAGCATCACTGAGATCTGTGGAATCTCCAGCTCCTTCCTACCCCACCCGACCCTGAGCCACAACCCCACAGCAGGGCCCCAGGGTGCCAGTGAATACCCCTGTGCCTGAGCAGCACTCAGGGCTGTGTCCTGGTACTGTGACATGTGGGTGTCTCCTCTCTGACCCTGCCAGGCGCTCCAGGTGTTCCTGGACTCTACAGAGCTGTAGAACCCTCCTGACAGCCACAAGGGCCTGGTGGGACTCCCACCCTGCCTTTCCTGTATTTGTGGGAGAGAACCTGCAGTGCTCAAGGGATGAAGCTCACACAGCAAGACAGACCATGGTACCCTGGGGCTTTGCTCTTCATTTCCAATTCTCTAATTTGGCTTTTCATTACTAAGCTGCTGGAATCACAGACCATTTACACATCACGCTGATACAAATGAAACCCCAGTAAGTTAAATGCAAAGAAGAACAAGGAGAATTTTTTAATGAGGTCATGAAAACAGGTTCACTAGTACAGAATTACTGAAGGAGTATGGATGTACCATTTCTGGGGACTCTCCTCCACCATGGCAGCAAGGCACCAACAGCCAAGTGCCCACCATGCCCTAAAGCACACCCATTGTTGGAGAAGCTTTGTCCAGGGCTCTGGGATGAAGATGTTGGAATTAAGATTTTTTTCTCCCTTCTGAAGAATGATCGTACATCAAGACAGGCACTGCCTGGGCTCAGATCCCTCACACTGAGTTTTGGTGTGAAGGCTGCACTGAGGGCAGGTCTCTGTGGTGACACCACAGGAGTGCAAGCATGGAGTGTGCAAATGCTGCCTTATGGCAGGGGAAAGGAGCTGGCTGTTCTGGGAAAAGTCTAGTCCTTGTCTTTCTCTTCCCAGTTTTTCTGCCTTTCTCCTCTTCAGGTTTTGCCCACATCTGCCATAGTTCTGTCCCACTCCCCTAGGGAATGTGCACATGGATGAGGACCAGAACTGCCACTCACACTGTGACCTGAAGGCTGTGAGCAGCAAGTGAGGTCTGCCAGCTCCCACAGGGGTCCAGCTCTAGAGCACAGAGACCCACACTCCCTCTGGGGCCTTTCTTTGCCATCCCTGCTCCTGTACCACCCATCTGTTCTTTCCCACTCCATGTGGGCACAGCTGCACACCCAGGACAGAGCCCTGTCCCATGTCACTGGCAGGGCTCTGGACTGCACCCCTCCCAAACCCTCCCAGTGACATGGAACATCAGAAGGCAACGTGAAAATCCAGAGCTGTGGGGAATGTGTGACACCCTTGGGGTGGAAAGCAAACATCTGAATGTCAGCATCTGTTTCTGTGTGTGACTGAAGAGCAGAACCACCGAAGCAAGATTCCAGCCACCTTTGTCAGGGGCTTCAGATGAGTCAAAAACCCCTCATGAACAATGAGTCCTCAGCTGCTGACAGATCTAAGGCAACAAAGCTGAACCACATCATCTCTGTCTCCAGCTAGACAGAACATTTGTCAACCAGCCAGTGAAAACAACTTGCTTTCTGCACTGCACACCAGGCAGCAGGGGCTTTAAGAAGTCAGATGTTCCCAGGTGATGCAAGGATTTATTTGCAAAGCCTCTTCTGGTAACACTAAGTCAGTAGCAAGGATGCTGCATTGTGGAAATGCTTTTCCACCAGTGGCTTCAGTCCATTTCATAATACAACAGTTTCCACTTCCCTCAGATCCTCACTGTTCATGCATTCATTGGCAGGCTTGAAAGATGAGCCAAATCTGACCTCGACTGTTCAGTGCCATTTTGCACTTCAGCTCCACTTCCCACACCACCAGTTCAGGTATATTGACAGCCTGAAGGAAACTGCAGAACCCAAACCAAGCTGTTCATGCTCTAAGGCTCCCACACTGCTGGCCCAGCAGTAACTTGTGTAAAAAGCTCAAAAGCTCTCAAGAAAAGGTCATCTTAGCAGTGTGGTGGCCAGAAAACACACTCCATGTTCTATCTTTCAGTCCCACCCTTGAACAGTTCATGAATATTTGGGATGTCTCTCTTCTGTTCCTTGAGGTGATGACAGTGTAGCTGAGTACCCACAATCAGCATAACTGAGTCCCACATGATCCCTGCACTCAAACCCACCAAACCCAGTTGAAACCAGAATCCCCATCACCCCCAATTTCTGCCACCCCAACCACTCTGCAGAGGAGTTTACCCATCTGTGGAACTGTTGAGGTGGACACCAGGTGCCCACTGCTGGGCTTGAAGAGTTTCTAGCTGGGGACATCCTCTCCCAGATCTCTTTTGACTTCCTGATCACACTTCCTCAGGGAAAAGGCCCCTGCTTGGACCTGTGCACTGAAGCTTGTAGGGTTTGTCATCAGTGAGTTCTCCTGTCCCTGCATCTCTGTGCCCACTTTGGTGTCCCTTGTCCCCACATCCCCAGCTCCCTCCCCAAGGACAAACAAGTCAAGGGGAGAAGAGCAGTTTCTACTCCAGTCTCACGTAACTTTCGGTACTTCCAAAATTTCTTTCCCTTTACAGTTTTTCTTCCCTTTTTTTTCAGCACTGAGCACTAATATTCTGTGTACCTGAAGTCACACAGAAGCCTTTGGAGCTGCTGTGAGTGACTCCTGCAAGTGCAGCCCACACCAGGCCTGTGCACCGTGGGCCTCTTCATACACTGACAATCTCAGCTTGTGACACAGAAGTCATCAATCAGTATTTAAATGGCTTGGCCTTTAACCTTAACATCTGTGGCCAAAACAGTGCTCTGAGCATCTGTGACCAGCAGCCTTTCCCCCTCAGCTTTATGCTGAGAGCAGGCAAACAATAATAAAACCCAGAAAAAATGCCTGAGTGGGACCAGAGTGATACAAGCTCTTGTCCAGAGGCAGAGTTAAATGTGTGCAGCCATGATGCATCTTAGTTATGAGGAGGGAAAAAGGAGGAAGATCTCAGCAAACACTGGGTTCCTCTGACTGCAGAAACATTCCTCTGCTCACTGTCTTACCTGCTTTGAAGTCAGACACAAGGGATGAGGCCTTTTTTAATATTTCATTTTTTTCCGTGATGGGCTTTCATCCCTGACATATTTAAAATGTGCTTTAACTTGGAATAAGACAAAACTGAAATTCTCCAGGAATCCAAGTGATCCCTAAAGCCCAGAGCTCTGCACATTAATAATGTGGTTTATTTGAAAAAAACAACACAAAAACCAAGCTCCAAAGCCCAAACCATGAACATTTTCATATTTCAAGTAGAGTATGAGGACATCACACACTGTATTTATCCATGTATAGCCTATATATAGTATTATAGCTGATTTCTCAAAAAATATTACCTCAGAAATGTGCAATCACTGCAGACTATAGGTGGCAGCAGGAATGTCCTTATGCTCTAATTCTTTAAGGATCAGCACTTTGGTTTATAGGCCCTAAGTAATGACAGAGGAACAGTTTTGCCTGTGGATTGTACTGCACATAAGATGAAGCAACTTCTGTTTCACTGTAAAACAGTCTTTCAAATCTTGATTTATTTTTCCCTGGCACTTGTTCATACTGTGCATTGATGAGGTCTCATATGGAGCGACCTGATGGAAGTATCAGGGAAGATTTACAGTTTTTTTACAACATCCTGGTGATGGATTGATATAATCAGCACAGAAATCATATCAGACAAAGCCGGAGTTATGGACAGATAAAATCCTTCATTTCACAAGAGATTCTCTGAAATGACACTGAGAGGTTAGAGATGGTCTGTTTATCTGGGAGCTAATATCTCTTTTCCTGTTTTATTGTTGTCACTTGAAATCTGAGGCTGTTTCTGAGGTTCTGAAGTGCAGCCTGTTCTGAGGAAAACATCACTGCTCTTTCCTGCCCGGCCTGGAAGGGGAAGGGCCAAGCCATGCTGCAGCTCCATGGGGCTGTCAGGGGACAGCACAGGCCACTGCTGCCCTCAAAGACCTCACTCAGTGCAGGTGGCACAGGCAGAGACTGGAAATGAGCCCTGAATCCCTCCAGCTTTCTCCCACTTTTCAAGAAGCCACTCCCAGGGAAAGCACATCAGAATGATGGGGTATTTCCCTTTCTACTCCATTCTGTTCACCAGTTACATTCCAACATTTTAATCCAACTTGAACTAGAAAAGTGGATAGGAGATGTCAAGCAAAATGCTTTTTTTGTTTTGAAGATTTGGAGCAATCAAAATAAAGTAGGAGATTCCTGCAGAAGGCAGATTACAACAACACTGCTGGCCTTTCGGAGTGCTTCACTCTGCTGTCTGAACACAGAACCTCAAAATGCACATCCCTGACTCGGGATCCTCTGCTGGGGTTCAAACACTGTGAATCTAGATCTTATTTCCCACAGAAGGGAATGGAAGCATCTTTTTCTCTTCCTATAAAATGTATAGAAGAGTCTAAGGTCCCTGAAAAGGGCCAACTCTTATTCAAACCACAAGAATGAAAGAAAATATAGAAATAAATATTAAATACTAGAAAATATTAGAAGAAGGTTTGACATTCCAAATGCAAATTTTCTCCCCATTCATGTATCACCATATTTTTTGTTATGATCCAAAGTGCATCATAAACACTCAGCCTCATCAGCCTTCCTGCAGCTCCTGAAGAAAACCCTCCAGCTGGGAGTCTGTGCCACAGCATCCTCCTGGGCTTGGCACAGCTCCTGCACCTGCACTCTGCCCAGGCCAAGGCTCACTTTGAAAAGAGAACAAATGGATGGACACAGACCCAGGGCTGCTGCCCCCTGCACATGAAATGAACAGCTGCTATTTCTCTGGCTAATTCTGAAAAACCAAAAAAAGCAAGGCCTTAGTGAAGAACTCACAGAATTATTTCATCTTATTTGTTGGTCGGGAGTTTATCACCTTCCAGAGTGACAAATCTTTTCTGGTTTAAATCCTCTGTTACATGACATATTTAGCACCACACTTATTACAAGTGTTCTTACCTGTAATTACATCATGAGGACCTACAGATCTGCCACACTTCCCATCCAGGATGTGCTGTGAAGATGTGTGGAGCTGTTGGATAGCTAAGCATTCACTGAGTACATCTTGTTCAATATCAGTACAGGACTTTAGCTACAAGAGGATGATAAAAGAAACACTGTGTTACATAGTAAAACCAAATTACTTATAATTAACTTTGTATATCTCCTTAAAGGATTATATATAAAAGGAAGAAATGCCATTCTTAGGAAATCATTGTAATTAAGGATGTGTGTAGTACTTGGTACTTGTAATTAGAGATAACTTTTGATGGTTTTCTGAAGTGCACAAGTCAAGTGTGCTAATCTTACATCAACAACCAGTTTGCTTCAGAAAATAATGTACCCTGTGTTCCTTCAAACCCCCCTGAGTAATTGAACTGCACATTTTCAGGCTTTCTGTAATTTCTTGGGTTCTGTGGCAAAAGGTTTGCATCACCCTGTAACTGTGACACTTGGAAAGACATTTGATAGGGAAAGAAAAGCATTTGTGCTTATCAGATTAGGGCTGGCAGAGCGAGGCGCTGTCGCTGATGTGGAAGAGGTACCACCCACGTGTCAGCTGTGCTCCGTGGAAATTAAAGCTCTGGCAAAAGGGTCTGCAGCAAACTCTTGAAAACCACAATGTCGATCATATTAAAAACAGCAGGAGAGGAGAATTAAGAAAGAAAAGCATTTCTAATTCTCTTTCAAACATGCTGATGCTGCCAAGCTTTTGTCATAACAGAGTGCTCGCGTTACACAAACAGCCATCATATCCTACAGCCATTAATAGTTATTGTCCTGATGGGTACAGCCTCACATACCCATCTCCCCTGGGCCTGGGAATTCTAAATAAAGGGCCCAGGCAAACCTTCTCAGAATTCTGCTCTACAGCCATTTGTGGGTTCGAGATAAACATCTGACATGTGGATCACAGAGTGCATCTGCAGCCAATTAAACTACTACTAAATTAACAGCTAACTTTCTCCTGTTTTGTTCCTGTAAAGCCTTTCAGAACAACCAAGTATCACCACTGCACTAATCCTCTAAGCTATGAACTAAGAGCTCAGGATTCCTTTGATACAAGTCTAAGCTCAGGCATTTTGTTTTGTATCAGAGATGGCACATTTTGGTAGCACATTTTCGAAATATCTCAACCAAGACATGTTGGCAGAACAGCTTGTTAATTTTTCTTTCTTGGCTAGGTCATTTCCACTCAGAACTCTTGGGAAGCTGATACCAATGGACAACTGCCTTTGCTGAGTTATAACCAAAAACGAGCAAGTGAGTACAAACAGTCTTTTCTCTTTTTTCCTAAATCTGAAATCCAAAGTAAGCTGTTCATAACACTGGGATTTACTTAGTTGTGAAAGGTGTTGGGGGTTTTTAATATATTGAAGTGAAATACTTAGGGGGGCGGTTCTTGTTCCTTTATCAGCCAGATTTGCTTTGATCTTTTTTAAGAGAGCCTGACCAAAACACACTTCAAACCTGCTGCTTTTTCAGGTGCTTTTTAGGTTGAGGGGAAAAAAGTCAGAGGATCAAGTATTCATAAAGTTATCACGGACAAATGAGACAGGAAATCTGAAGATGATTTCAAACCACTGGAGGAGTGCAGACTTAGACTGGTCTACCAAATAAGGTGTGGTAGGCAAGTTACTAACATTATTTTAAGATAGATTTGATAAGTCTATAGAAGGCTGTATACATGCACATAGGAAAAATCCTCAAGGCAGGAGATTAAGTGGTATGAAACCCTGGATATTGATGCCTTGGTGCATCCAAGCAGCCTGAGTTTGCAGCTAGTGTTAACAAATTTGTCCTGGATTGATTCTGTGATTCAGGCCTCCTGCTGCTGATGCAGGCAGTACTTTGTGCCCTTTAACACAAAGTTTGGATGTGGGGTTCTTGTCCCACCTTGCTCTGTAGAAATAGAACAAGGCCTCAGGAGGTAACAAGGTGTAACAGTGGGGACTGTCCCTAGATGTAAAGGATGGTGACACATTAATGCATTCAGCTCAGTACACAGAGCTGACCAAGTAACATGTTTGGTGTTAGGAAGTAACTCCCTCCTTGTTTCTCTGAAGTATGCCAGAGACCACAGGAAGGAAAAATGGGGAAATTATCTTCTTTGGAATAGGGAGTACAGTTGCTTTCCACAATCTGCTGAGAATTTCACATAAGAAACCTTCCTGTTGCAAAGATCTTGCAATTGCAGAAGACTCTGGTGCCACAGCCACCCTCTTTCTGTGTCCAACAACTGCTATGGCCTTCTGACTCTTACTCTCACAAAATTAATTACACAGAATTAATCAAGTACTGCCATGGCACTCTGATTCTTACTCTCATTACGAGCTAAAGGTTAATCTAGGGAAGTGTTGGGAATTTTGTGACCTGTGGAACACACATGCAAAGCACATCCTGTGGAACCTTCTAAAGCTGAGAGCTGTAGGGAAACCACAAGGCCTGGTAATACAAAACTGGGATGGAAAACTGGGCAGTGGCCAGGCTAGAGAAAACCTTTGACTGGAGCTGATATGTGCAAAGACTTGATTCCACGGACACCTGGATGGTGCTGGGCACAAAGCTCACCATGCAGTGACTGATCCATGAAGATTTGACACATTGTGCAGAGCTCTGGTCACTCATGTGCTGGGAACTGCTCCTCAGTCTGCACACAGGGTCACAGGGACAATGAGGGGACACACAGCTGTCCTGGGAAAGGGCACTCCAAGTTCAAATTGCTGAAAACTCTACAAGAGGAGCAGCAGGAGGGAAGGGGGCATGGCTGACACAAGGACATCTATTCCAAGTCCTCTTTTCCTGCATTTCCATTGTACCCTGGTTTAGTTTCATTTGTTTTAGATGATCTGCCAACATGTGCTTCAGTAAATACTATCAGCTACTGCTGACTGCAGAGACTCAAAGCAGGGTTATTTTATGTGAATGACAGCACAATTTGGGCTTGTGTATGAAAGATGAACAGGAAGAGAAATGCCTGGACAGAAAGCGTGGGGCAAACTGAAATTAGAGGGTGGCAGCCTTTGGAAGTACAAACATACAAGTGGTCTGGTTAACAATAGTGATTAAAAACCACAAAATCAGCTCCATTTAAGTTTTCTGCTGTGATACTGCAGAAAAACTGATCTGAAAATATACAAATTAAAGGTAAATGAAAATGACTGCAGTGAGGAGCTCTGGGAGTGTCTCTCCTTGCCTGCTCTTACCTTCTTACGCACCTGCTGCTCTTTGGCCGAGTGCGCCTTGACGTGCTTGCGCAGGGAGCTGGGGTCGGTGTAGCGCTTGGAGCAGCCGGGAATCTGGCAGGCGTAGGGCTTCTGGGAACGGGAGCAAAGGGAATGGTCACACCCCTGTGCCCACCCCAGCCAGCAC
Source organism: Aegithalos caudatus (assembly GCA_013389925.1). Lineage (NCBI taxonomy): Eukaryota > Metazoa > Chordata > Aves > Passeriformes > Aegithalidae > Aegithalos > Aegithalos caudatus. The sequence continues at coordinate 619,517 of WEIU01020377.1, read as the reverse complement.
AGGCAGCGCTGCAGGATGGGCACATGCAGTGCAGAGCCTCAGCTCCTCCCTCTCCTTGCTGGGCCCACGTTTGCTGTCTCCTCTGAGCTCCCAGACCAGGCACGATGCAAGCAGAAGTGGTTCTGCACTGGCACGCTGGTATGGTTTACTGGGATGGGCTAAATGCTACTGAGGTGGAACTGAATGGGTTTGGAGAGCATTTCTTTATTCCCTAACCTTTACAGCAAACAAAATTATCACCCAGTGTAATTATAAAGACAGACATTCTGGTTTTGAGTTCTGATTTATATAAATTTTAGAAGGATTTCTGGGCACTGGTGAGATCCCACCTCAAATCCTGGGTGCAGTTTTGGTCCCCTCATGACAAGAAAAGCATTGAGGGGCTGGAACATGTCCAGAGAAGGGCAACAGAGCTGGGGAAGATTCTGGAGAACAAGGAGTGGCTGAGGGAGCTGGGGGGGCTCAGCCTCCAGAAAAGGAGGCTCAGGGGGAGCCTTCCCAGCAACTGAAATCCACATTGAATTATTCTTGTGGCTATGCCTCTTCCCAACAAATGGAACACTATCTCTGGGTTACAGAACAAACTCCAAATGAAGGTGCAATTGCCAAAATGAGCAAAGGCACTTTTTATTAAGTAACCACTGGTTTAAGTGCCAACAAAATAGTGCAGCATGGCACAGCTCACAAAGCTTTCAAGTTGAATGGAGCAGTCTTTTGACTTCTGTTATCTTGCCTCATCTATCAACATTTCCTCAGCTTTCTCACTAGGACTAGCAAATCCTTTTGGTGTCTTCTCAAAGGCAGGAAACTGGTTTGCCATGACCTCAATGTCACGTTCTTTAATCCCCTTGATTTCAGGAGGAGGATGCACAGAAGGGAAAAAAATCCCACCAGTTTTGGGGGAAGTGACTGTGAGGTCCTTTAAACCCAGTTGCTCTGCTCCTGGAGGAGTGCTGATGTGCCCTTTTTACCACAAGGACAGACAGGTTCCCTTTGTTCTGCTCCTGCCTAGGAGAAGGATCTACTTCCAGATGATTTAGTAGGGATTTATCAAACTAGATATATCAGTAAGTGAAATGATTTACAGATTCTCCTTGGGAGAAGATAAATGATGGAGTGACCTACATTGAGAAGCTTTAAAACCAATTCCAAATGCACTCAGTAAGGAAAAAGCAGCCTATATAAACCCCCTTTCTTTGTAAGTACCTCCAGAGGATAAGTATTGCTGCTCTGTCCAGCCAGCAGGAAATTTCTGAAGGAATAATAGAATCATTCACCAATTCATGACCTTACAGGCTAACACAGCACCTACCCAGAAAGTTACAGGGCAAAGGAGATTTATTGAGAGTGTCTGGAACAGAGAGAACTGACACCTGAGGAAAAGCTATGGAAAACTTTAACAAATCCCTTGGCAGAAAAACTAGCAGAGTATTTTTCAAATCACTGATGTCATTCAAATTGGTGATAAAATCATTCAACTCAGTCCTAGGGAAACTAGATGAGAATCTGAGCACCCTTACAAAGGTTCGTGGCCATTTGCTCTGACACTCCAGGCAGTTGTTTGGTGCAGCAGCACCATCCTGTAGTTCTGCTCTGTTTCATATTCACATAAACACACAATTCACTGAGCTTTAACCACAGGGCTTCAATTAAACCAGGTAAGTGGAACTCAGTTACTGTGTGCAGGACTATAGGAACAGTTTTAGAGAACCTGCTATGGAATAGCACAGAGGATGTTTTTAGAGATTTAAGAAAGTTATTAGAAAATGATTACTGTACCTTTTTCCTGATTTATGAGCATTTCAAATAATAAAGACAGAGATAAAGGGAGAAGAGAAGAAAATAGAAAGTTAAGATATTTGTCTTTAATATTGCACAGACAACACATACAAAGAATTTGTGCTCATTTTAGTAACCATTTAAGTTCTCTCTTAAAACTAACAGATGGCATTTCATTTATGAGTTTGGCTAATAAAACATATATCTACTAGATTCATGCAATTAAATTTAAAAGCTGTATGCAATTTAGTATATCTACTTTGAAAAGAGATGCAAATTAAAAATTCAAATATCTCAGGTTGACTTTCAAATAAATAAAACATTGTTATTGTAAGTGTGCTTTGGTTTGGAAAATGTGACTGACTTGCTTCTCTTACTTGTTTGTTTTTGCAAGGCATAATGTACATTAGACATTCCTTAATGCTGCACTGTCTGAAATGTGTAACTGCTTAAAAAGTAAATATCAATTAAACTCAAAAGTTCTGCCCCATAAACACTTGGCCAAACTAAACCATATATTCACTTCTTTGAAAAAAGACAAAGGAACAACTCTGCCTGTTATTCTTTACAAGCTTTATGCTGAGGACATGACTGGTCTGCAAAGCTGTCTCATTGCTTTCCTGCCCCATGATCTGGTGATTTCATTTCAGGAGAGCCCAAGACACTTGACAGGCTCTCATCTTCTCTGTGAGACAAGTGAGAAGAGCTGCAGAGTCAAGCCAGATCTACCAGCTGTAGAGAACCAAGAGTGTGTTTCTCACAGTTAATTCTGATGGAGGGTACTTAAACAATTCCACAGAGTTATGAGACAGATTTATTTTCACTTTTACAAAATTACTGTCCAAAACTGAGGTGCATTTATCTTCCACTGAGAGGTCTGAGCAGCTTTTGCACTCAGAACACTCACTGAAGGGGCCAGGAAGTGAGACAATGATACACATTTGTTGCACAGCAGTGACTCAGCTTTCACTCAGCCACATCTTATTGAGCTGCTGCCTCCTGTTCCTGGAACAGGAACAATGGCAGAGTTTGCTGAGTAACTCACTCCTGCATAAGTTCCTCCTCAGCATGAGTAACACAAACTAACTGCCTCTCTGTGATCAAGACTTGTTCATTTCTCAAAGCACATACAGCTCAAAACCAAATACACTCGCTCATAGCTCAGTTTTCTAAGACTCTCCCCATGAAAAGGCCCAGTCCCCCAGCAGTGGCAGCACCGATTGTGCACCAGGACCACTGGAGAACTCGGTGCAGCTCCCGGAATGAAACCACACTTACGGTATCCAGGTGTGTCCGCTGGTGCTTTGCGCGGTCGCTGGAGTTGCTGAAAGCTTTCTGGCAGCCAGGATGCTGACACAGGTATGGCTTCTCCCCAGTGTGACTGCGGAGGTGAATCTTGAGGTTCTCGAGCCTAGAAAATGCCTTGTTGCACCCTTCAAACTGAAAAAGTCATAAAAAAATCATTGTAAGGTTCTATTAAATAAACCATGTGCAGCCACAATGAGAACAGTGTAAGAACCATGCAATAAATCAACCAACATTCAAACATCTGTTGAAATTTATGGATGAAACACAACATATTGTGCTGTTCATTTAGTCTGTCACCGAAGACACGGTGTGCAGCTCAGTAATAATACAAGGGTTATAAATGTCCATATGTTCTGTCTGAACTGAACGCTTAAAGACACAGTGTCAGAACAGAAAATTTAAAGAAAGAACAAGAGGAGTCCTCTGAGATGTTAACTGGCACGGGAAGCACCATGGGCAATAACAATTAGCTGCTACAGACAGAGAGCAAGAGAAGCTGGCAGGTTAGAACCTGGTTTCAGGTGTCTGAAATATTATACACTGGAGCAGATGAGCACGGCCTATTACAGGAAGACCTGATCCATTCGAAGACCAATCCAAATGTACTCTGCTGTTATTCTGCACCCTTTTCTTTACTAGCTGTATCATTCAGAGCTGTTCTCAGCATTTATACAATCAGTAACCTGAGCAATTCTGACTTCTTAAGCACCCGTTTCATTAGGGAGTCAGCAATAAAACGTTGCATAGCTTTCACAACAGAAGTCACTATTTCGAATTAAATGTGAAAAAGTAAGTAAGTAAAATTTCCAGGCCAAAGGAAGGGTGTTTTGCTTTGCTCACTGCTAAGTTTCAGTATTACAGACACCAGGCAGTGGAGGCACTGTCTGTAGGATGTGCTTTGGGAACTCTCCCAGGTGAGCACAAATACTCGTGTGTGTACATTCACGCACCTGCACACCCATAAAATGCACTCAGATACCTGCACATGTTCAAATTCTTGCATGCAAATACTCAGGTGATGGAATGAATATTCTGTGCCCACTCTGCATGTATTGTTGTTTCATGGCACTGCACATCTTCTTATGCCTCTACACAGATAAAAACCTGGTTCCTCAAGGATTTGTGATCTCAAGGAATGTATTTGAGAAACACAACCCAATCCACCTTCCTATCAACACTAAGAGCAATTCTGAAATAAAGCAGGTGTATCTTCATAGAGTGGTTTGGGTTGGAAGGGACCTTAAGGGTCACCTAGTTCCAAGCCGTGCTGTGAGTAAGGGACACCTTTCATGATCCCAGGTTGCTCCAAGCCCTGTCCAACCTGGCCTTGAGCAATTCCAGGGATGGGGCAGCCACAGCTTCTCTGAGCAACCTGTTCCAACCATTGCTTCTAGAAGCCATAGCTTTTTCTATGATTCTTGCTCATTAACAGTGAAACCCTGACTCTCACAAAATCAGCAAATGCTTTGTCACTTCCTTTTGCCAAGTCAAGATTTTGTTCAGCAGCTTTCCAGGAACTTGCAGCTCCTCAGATGACATCACAGACATCAGCAGCTTGCCAATCCTGTTTGTCACACACACCTCTTACACACATCATGCATGCAAACTGCAGACTCAGCTGTGGCATCCAGCAGTGCAGGGGAGAGATGGGAAGGAAGGGAGAGCAGCTGCAGATGGAGGAGCACTGAAGGTGCTATAACCTGGAGGTGCCTGATCTCCCAGGGCCTGCCAAAGGCAAATCACTGATGGAGAAAGGCCCACCACGTTCTGCTCATCCCAGTGTACTCTGTAAATACCCCAGCACAGCAACCAAAGTGATTCTCCAGCCAGCACTTCATGATGCAGGCACTGGATGCAGATCAGATCTGCACTCTTATGGGCAGAGGGGTTCCCTGCACTCTCTGCCTGTCCCAGCCACTCATACATCAAAGGATCAATGTGGCTTTTACTGCGATAAATATTTCAGTGCCCTGAGTAGTAACCTGTCTGAATGGCACACTGGGTATGTGTACAGACAACTTTCTGATGTGTATGTATTTTCCATCCTTTCCCATCACAGCCATTGTGACAGATCCACAGAATCACCTGGAGACATACAGTTTATGAGTTCAGAAGCTTTTTTTGGCCACGACCGACCTCTGAACACTCGAGCTGGTGCAAGAAGGCAGGGGGTTAGAAGTGACTAAAGCCACCAAGGCTTCAAAAGAAACAAACGTGCTTCACAATCATCACTAAAAATCTGACAAAGATTCAGGACGGAACAATTTGAAATCTGCAAAAATGCTGAAGTCTATTAAAATAGAGCAGATTTCAGCAAATTCACAGTTCTCATAGGACATTCCATAAAGCTGAGTGAATGTTCTGAGGTCCTGAAGATCACTTTTTTCCTTTTTGTTCCCAACCTTCCTCCTTTCCAGCCTCCTTTGATTAGTGTGCCCACAGTGTGGCATCCCTTTGAAGTACTGTACCTTTCATCTCTCTTACAGGTCCTCCTCAAGCACTGAGAGGCTGCTCTAAGTCTCCCCAGAGCCTTCTCCAGGCTGAACAAGCCCAACTCTCTCAGCCTTTCTTCTCAGAAGAGGTGTTCCATCCCTCGGAGCATTTTTGTGCTCCTTCATCCCCCAGCCTGTGTTGGTACTGGGGGTTGCCCTAAACCAGAAGCAGGACCCTGGACTTGGCCTTGTTGAAACCCCATGGGCCACATCTGGAGCTTGTCCAGGTCCCTCTGGATGCCACCCTGTCCTTCAGGCACCACTCAGCTTGGTGCCACCCATGAATTTGCTGAGACAGCACTTGGGACACCACCTGTCACCAATGTCCCATCTGAACATTGAGTCTTTCACCTCTCTGGATGTAACCATCATTCCTCATTCATCACTGAGCACTCCAGCCATCAAATCCATCTCTCTCCAATTTAGAGAGAAGGATCTTGACCCTCAGAATGTTTCTCTAATGGATTACCAGTCTTCTGTTCCATATCTAGAGCCCAGTGCAAAGTAGAAAGGTATGCAGAATAATCCAAACTCATTAAAGGTCCAGCTCCACCCTCATTGATGTCAGTAGCAAAAATTCCAACAGCAAATGTCCTAAAACATCTAAACACAAGCTTAATTTAAAACACATGAAAGCACATATGTTTAAGAGTTTGCTGGATTGACACTTCAGGGAGAGAAGGAGGAGGCCCTACCAGAAATGCTCAGAGCTACAGTGTAAGCAGCAACACTCAAACAAGTGTGGGCTTATTTACAGACCCTTCTTCTGTGGTCAGCTGCCTTTTCTCAGTAAATATGTCCAAAGCCTTCAGCAGTAAGGTTCCTCCAGCACCACATTTGCTTGGACTCTCAGAGCTTTTCTTATTTATGTTATTTCCTAATTTATATTATTTATATTACCCAGCTCTAGTAAACTGGATAACAGACAGTGGGATGGTCCCAATGCAGTGATAAACTCAGGATAAACATGTCAGGTGGAAAAATACACCAGCAAAGACAATGATGTGACTGCAGTAGTCAGATTTTCAAGTTGGCAAAGGCTGGGTTGGTGAAACAGGATCTCCTTTCAAGAGGAAAGCAGAAGGAACAAGAACCTTGCCACAAGTGATGAGAAGAAAGGAAGCTGAAGATGAAAGGTCTGAAAGGGAATGGAGCTGGTGCAGAGAGCTGAGCAGAGTGGGGCTGAGAATCCACTCAGAGCTGCAGAAAGAGTTGCACTTTGGACACCTTTTCCAACTCTCTTGTTTCTGGACCTGCTGACTGTGTCTCACAGTTTGTCCCTATGGAAGTCCACATATGGAAACAGCTTCTCTGAAGTAGAGTGGTACAACTTCAACTGGGCTGCTGTTGTTTAGACAACTTTGTAAGGTAATTCTTGGGTTTAACTGCTACTCACCAACTCTTTGAACCCTTCCACCTACTCTTGCTACTTGGAATGTAGCATTTACATTTACACTCTATAAAGCTACTCTTGGAAAAATGGGGTGCTCATTCTCCTTAAATACCCTTCAGGAAGATACAGCCATCCCACAAGCTTCAACTACAAAGAACAAATGTTGATTTTCAAAAGGGCTTCAGGATGGTAAGAGCTATTTTACCAACTGAGAAGGGCACTTACGGGATCTCCCAGACATCTGGCCCCGATCTGTCACTGCTTAATCCTCCAATCCTAAACATTTTGTGCACGTTTGATGCCTGGGATAACTGTAACAAATGCTGCATGATCCTCAAAGTCTGTAAATGTCAACAGAGCTCTTAAACAAGTTTCATCAAGAAAAAAAACCAATTCTATTGCAATTACTACTTTTGTCTTTGCTGTGAGATCGTTAATGCTGCGCACACCCAAGCACAGAGACAAAACAATGCCACATGACTACAGGAAGAACACGATGCAGTTATTGGGTTTTAAAACTACTGCTGCTTTCAGAACAGGGCTTCTACCAGGAAAAAATACCTCGTAGAAATTTATGGGACTAAACTAGTTTGTTACCATATGGAAATCCATGTTATCTTTATTTCACACTAAAATCTCACTGCAGTGTCACTGTTGCAATATCATGCATTCAAAAGTGTATTTATAAAAACACTGAATTATCTCACAGTGATCTAAACACATCACAATTTTCCCAACAAAGCAGTTTAATCTAATAACTGTAATTGCTTAAAATGTTTTTTCTTTGCTTCCAGATTATACTTTGAATGCACCTGAGAATGTTGCCACGCAGAAATAACAGCATGTTCCCAAGAGGGTTTATATTATCAAATGTTTATCATTTTCATAAGCGTATTTAATCACGGTTACGTCTAGAATATCTGTCAGTGGTACAGATCAGAAGAAATAAACTATAAACTAGCCAGCTCAGACCATAGGGTGAAGCAATAACTGACATTTTCTTAGGAAATGAGTTATGACTGAAAAAGAGAAGCCTTCACAGTCGTAGTGCTAAATAGGTCCAGTGTGCCATTAGAGCAAGCTCATTAATATACACCTCTGCTCTCTGCTGCAAGAACAGTTAAACAAGCTGCCTTTTATTTATAGACCTAAAAGGGAAAGAGCAGGTCATATTGGCTGCTGACATCTCAGACAGCCTACAGATGGAAAACCCAAAACATTTCATTCCAAAGCATTTAATGCTATCAATAGGAAATCTGATGTCTGGTCAAAACATCCACAAGCCTTACGAACATTGTGAAATGTTCTTTCTTCCCAAATGATTACAAAATTGGGAAAATTTTACTGAAAAACATGCTCTGAGAAAAAGGACCCTGTGATGCTGTGTATCCCTTCTGGAGGGGAGGAAACAGCCACACCACTTTTTAAACAGCATCGATGTTTTACAGCACACTGAGGCCAATGTTTGGGCTGTGGCTGGAAGCACACGGGGCTCTGAACTGTTACCAACCTCAGGAACTCAAACACACGAGGTGTTCCACCCCACAGCACAATCCAAGTATCTGCTTTGGTGCTTTGTTTTTCCCAGCTAACTCCTGATTAGATTGTTTGATTTGCTGTTGTAGCTACAATGCAAATCCTGATCCTGCAAATAGGTGCACATGAGTAACATGGATCATGCAAGGAGTTTTCTTAAACTCAACACAACTATTTGAGTACTTCAACTTTAACATCCTAAAGAATCCCAAGTTATTTAGCCAGATTCAAACTTACAGATTTAAATTGTTGAGGCTGTTTTTTGGTTTGTTTGTTTGTTTTTCCCTTTGTGATTAAAATAAAGTAGAAGGCAACTGCAACATAAAATAGACCTGCCAATTTCCAGGTTTGGTTTTACTTCTGAAGCCTGAACAATTTATGTTTACTAAGTGACATTACATGCTATTTCATTTCAGTATTGGGCAAAAATGCTTGTACTTTTAATTACTTGTCTTTAAAAAAAGCATTTAGGGCTTTAGACAGAGTGTTGTACAACTGCTGGTGTGTAAGAGAAGAAAAGCTTAAAAGGTTCAGAAGAGGGAGAAGAAAGACTTAGAAAAGTAAACCACGGTATAAATGCAATACATCCTTCACATTGTTGGGGTTTAGGGTAGTTGTGGCCAACCATTTGACATCCACACACTGTCCACCACTAGTTCATTTTTCTTTATGCTGTTAGACAGATTGTGTATTTCCTAATTACCATGAAACTGGGGAATACGAATACACTGAGAATCCCTGGAGGTGATCTGATCATTGCTGACTTAAGTAAGACTTTGGGCTGTCTCTTATTTCAATTTTATGAATTTTATAAAGCCTGAACCCCCTGGGGCGGTACCAGGAGTGATGGATCCATGAGGAATGCAGAGCTGGCCCAGGCAGGACTCCTTTAAGCCCCGTGGTTCCAAGAGTGACCAGGTCTGGTTATGCCCACGAGGTGATTCCCAACACAAACAAACCCCTCCGACTGCAGACCCAGCACCTGCCTGCCAGCATCCCCTGCACAGGGAAAATGTTGCTTCCAGAACTGGAATATTCATATATTTATTTCTTCTAGGGCCAGTAGGTCACACACTTCAGTGAGCAAACAGAATTTTCCATACATTTTCCAGCAAATTCAAAAGATCTGGGAAACTATCAGAGCATCCTATCCTTTTCACAAGACTTGATTTCTAGAATTAAAATCTCTTTTTAGTAATCCTTCTTTAATCAAGCAGAAGTATAAACATTTGTCAAAACAGGGGTAGTTGCATTTGTTTGGTACAACATATGAGAATGAACCAGGAAAGTCGGGAATATTTTACTATCAGCAGCTTGACAGCCACAGATTTTGCCATAAGGTTTTGCTAAATATGTCATTTGGAAAGCAAACAATTTTCTGAAACCTCATTACAGTTGGACTGAATGCAGTATTATGGCTTGCAGGCAAAAATAACATTACATGAGGCAACATTTTAAAGAACAAAATGCAAAATTCATAGGGTCATGCAATAAGCAAAGAAGACACCCCATGTCAGCCCCTTTATTTCCTCAGATGTAATTAGGAAACTATTCTTTATTTGGGATTTTTTGAATAGCTTACAAGCTATTTGAAATAAAAGGACAGCACACAATCCAAGTTTTGCTGTCCTAATATCTGAAGCCAGATCTGTTTGTTTTGGGGACAAAATTAAGATTGAACAAAATCAATTAAAAACCTTCTCCATCCATGCCAGCAAAGAACCACAAATAAATTAAAATGCTTCGCTCCAGTACTTTTAGATTTTTTTAATAAAAAGTATACTTTCCTACGTGTACTTCAAAAACTTGTTTCTCTGGATCAGTCCAGGGAATCATTTCCATTTCAATTTGCATCTGAAGTATAATCTATTTGTACCAATCTCAATCTATAAAGAAGAATCTGTGCTCTTGGTCTGGGGGACCAATTTCACTGCAAACAGTTCTGTCCTGAAAAGCAAAGTGAAAAAGGAGCTCATAATCTACTCACAGGTATGAGAGTTTCAAAGTTTGGAGTGAAGAATTAATTTGCTTAACATCAAGAATTCAGCCCCAGAGCAAAGGGAGAATCCATTACGATTGATGTGGACTAACCAGTTGGGTTAACAAAAAATAAAACAAATAGAATAAAGAAAATAATTAAAGAGACAACAGCAGAAAGAATGAGAATAAAGTAATTATAAAAAGAAGAAAAAAAAAATCCTACCCCAAAACTTATGGCTGATTAGCATAGCCAAGCATCTTAAAAGGCCAAAATACCACATGTGTGGCATGTTACAAAAGAAGATTAAAATAAAGGAAAAAATAATCCAGAGAACCATGAAGTCTCAAAACATCTGGAGTTTTATAGTAACAAGGAGGAAAAAATCAAAAACATAATTGAAAAAAGTCCACTGCGATACATTATTGTACAATGAAGCTTAATGGAATTGAAAGGAGAAGAGATGAAAAGGCAAAATGAGAGGGGGCAAGGAAATAAAAGAAACAAGAAAAGGCATTTATATTTTAAAGATGTCACTGAGGGGTTTTATCCCAGTTATTAAAAATTACACACCCTGCTTCTGTAAGCTGTTCCTGTAATGTGTTGAGCGCTCTCTTTCAGCGTAGGACATTGATGCACGCTGGGGAACTCAGCAACCCTTCTGTGCCCAGCACAGGGCACTTCTCACCCCTGGGTCTGCGAGAGACATCTGCAAAGGGGATGGCAGAGAAGCTGCCTGTGCTGGTTTACATTCTGAATCCAATGGGAGATTGGAAGAGAGGCAGGACAAACATAAATTAAGGATGTTTGCTAAAAAACAATGCGCACATTCAGGAATTAAGCAAACAGTCTGAAGCTGTTATACTGGCATCAGACACTATTGAAATACTCTGAATGTGTTCACTAACAAACACATGGAAAAAATAAAATGAAAAGCTTCCCTCTTTATTTCATATTTTCCTTTATTTTTAACGAACCAGTAAAGGAAGAAAAAGATCCTCACATAGTCCAGTCTGCCTTTGTAACATGCCAGGAGTGTGTCTAGGAACAGGACGAGGTTGCAGTGCACCACAGACAGAGCAGCCCAGGTCTGTGCTGTGTCTGTCTCCAGTCACAGGAAGATCTGAGACCAGTGTGTGACAAACCTGTGTGTCACAAACACAGTGTCATCTGGCAACAGTGAGTGTCCATCCTAACTTCCCACTAATCCCCCCTGCACTCCTATTTTTTTTTATAATTCTGGAAAACCTAGCTCCTACCTTTGTCAAGACCAATAAATAAATACGTTTTACAGTCATAGCTTGTCAGATGTCATCACAGCTTACAACGTGGCTCCTGCCCTTGACAGATCAGAGGAGGATCCTGTGAATGAAATCTGATCTACAGTGGGAAATTGCTGGCTACAGCTGACTAACCTACTCCAGCACAACCAAATTCTCTTAGGAAAGATGAAAAATAGCAGCAAGGTAACTCCTTGCCCATCTATGTTGGTTTTTTGTTGCAATACAACTTTCTGTAAGTGGTTCAACACAGCTTGTTCATTTTCCTCACTAAATGTTTCACAGAGTCAGTAGTTTTATTGCTGGTGTTTTCTCCCATTTTAGTTAGGGTGGATTTTTTTAAATCTTGAAACCTACTGTACTTCTCATACTCTACCCGTGCTCATTTCCACAAGTGCATAATGGAGCTTTTATCTCAGGTTGTTACTTCTGTGAAGTTCAGCTCAGAAGAGTAAAGCTTCCCTGCAAATTGACAAACTGCATGAACTTGCAAACACTGGATTAATCTGCACAAATCAATGAGGAGAACACACAATTTTCTCCAAGGCTGTTCTCAGCAGTGGAGTAGTAAAGTCAGTGGGACTTCCAGTGCTCAGATGGGCTCCTGCTCTTTCTGTGCCATGCTGGGCCAATCTGATGATCCATGAGTGAAGACTGAGGTCCCACCTGTAATCCAGGGCAGGCAAGGGATCTGCTATAATGGCTGTACCTGACCCTCCCTCATGTGTGCCAAGCTGAGCTCTGGCAAAGAGCCCTACAAGAGGTGCTGTGAACCCCTGGGAGGCTGCGTGATGTGGTGGGAGCTTGTTCTCACTGCAGGGTTGGTTACCTCACACCCTGCTTGTGGAGATCTTGGACAAAAACACTTGTACTTTTTATTATTTGTCTTTGAAGAAAGAATTATTTGTCTTTAAAACATTGAAGCACTGGAAATTTCAAGCTTGAATGCTTGAAGCATTTGTATTTAAAACATTATGATTTTTTTAAAAAACAACCCCAAGAGACACAGCTCCCTCCTTCAACCACAGACCTGCTCATCGCAGCAGAATCCCAGAGAGCTCAGGGTAACACATGGAGAAGGACAACATTCTCTTTCTGAGAGAACTGGCTCCCCTACAAATAAAGAACTCATCCTCATTTACCCTAAGTCGTTAATTTTAGTCTGGCTGTGTTTGCATTTTGTCTTACTTAGCCATGTTCATTACATGAAGGAAAATCTGAGAGACTTATTCCCAGGAAAATGGCTTCAAGACCTCACCTGCTTTAAAGGAAGTCAGTTTTCTCTCCAAAGGAGATGTTAAATCGAGATTTTGCTAATGAACACCCTATTGCTACTCTTCACTCAGGGTGATTCACCACACCCACTGAACTGGTGTGGGCATTGACACCCTGCACCAAGCCCTGCTCCAGTTTCAAGTGCTGGAGTTGCCTCCTGAAGCCTGTTGAGAAGATGAGCTGTGCTGAAGAGCAGTGCCAGGTCCCTCCATTCTCTGCAGCACTGTGGGATCCTCTGGATAAAAGGCTGTATAGCAATGTTCTTTTTTGAATAGCACTTAATGTTTTCCCACAGTCTTATTGTTTACAGGGAGTTTAGCAAGTCACTTCACTAATTTAAAATAGATTGTGTCCCACATGGGGGGATAACAATAACACATATTGGTGAATCATATGGCTTTCAAATGATATGTATGAAAAAGAAGTGCTACACATATTGTCTGAAATTTTATTGTGTGAAACCACAGCACTTAGCTCCCTACCAGCTGTGTCAACAATTCAGTATAATAAACTAATACAATTGTAGAGTAACAGCAAGGTTAGTTCTGAAAATTAAAAGCTAAGATTGAAAAAGAAATGCAAAAAGAAGATGTAAATGAATACAGATGAACATCATTTCAGGTGAGAAAAACCTGCCTCGCAAATGATGTGACCTCATGAAATTTATATCCCATGACACAGGTTGCAGTCTAAAAGCCTAAGAGGAAAAGGAATTATATGAGTGAAACGATTTTTACAAGGGACAAAGAGGTTTTGATATCTGAGGAATCTGGTATATTACATTTTGTGTGACCACTGCAAAAACATCCTATTTTGCTACAAACTATACACACCCTGGGTCAGCTTTCAAATGAAAGAATAAAAATCTTCCCTGGACTTTGTTCCAGGGTCCAGAGCAGCTTCCCATCCCCGCTGAGCAGCTCACAGGAGCTGCCTCACACACATGACGCAGCTCCCGAGGCCACTGCCAAAGGACATTCCTGACATACTTGACCAATGGCAGCCCCGTGTACAGGAATGGCTGAGTGAGCCAGGCTCAAATAACAAAGGTTCATATTGAGCTGTCTCACATAATTTTCAATATGCTGCTAAATAAATAAAAAAATAACTGAATAAAAGACATTTTCTAAGATAATATTTTGAGGGAAAACTGGGAAAGGAGCTCAACGGAAATAGGTTTTAAATTGAAACGTTGAACTGTAGCCCAGAAATGACAAGAAAATGAAATCTCTTTTTCTCCTGAACCCCAATAAAAAAAGCCTTAAATATTCTCGGTAGACCACAGTTCTGAAAGAAATGAAATTATGTTATTGTCGTGGATGATTATTAGAAGGTATCTGCAAGGTTTTCCTGAGTTATCCCTCTATCCCAGAACCTAACAGGAAACCACAATCACTTCTGTACCTTACGTGAAGGACTTTGAAATGAAAGTGCCTCAAAATCAAATATAAGCAGCTTTCAACATGTGCATTTAATCTTCCTAGGTTAAGAAACACCCTGTGGCCACCACACTAAAGAACTGAAAACGTAAATTGAAGAAATTATATCCATATGATTAAATAAGATTCTTAAAGAGAAACATGTTGTTAAGTACTTCATTCAGAATAAAATGAAATGCAGTAAAATAGAAGCTATTTGGAATAAATCACTGACGCACATGCTTTCTATGCAAAATGGCAGCGTTCAGCTCAGAGTGGACATCTGGAGCAAATTAGCATTATGTTGAGAATAATATAAAATTAAAACATTTCGTTTCAGCTTCTAAAATTAAATATAAAATCAGAGACCACTGTTGTGTTGGACAGCTCGCCTTGTGGCTCTGATAGCAAGAGTTTGTTCTGTTTTTCAAGTTGTTTATTCCTCCTATCACTGTCCTGGGAGCCCTGATTCTCCCAGGTACCACCTCTGCAGAAAGCAGCAGGCTCAAAGTTGTGTCTCACAAAGTCTGCCAAGTCCTGTTCTAGGGGTTCAGAATGAAGAGTCTGAGGCCAAGCATGGGCCAGTGCAACTTGGGTAAATCAAGAAGAAATGACCCGAAATTACAGACAGAACTTGGACCACACCCCAACCAAACCTCCCAGGAACTGAATGGTTCATTTTTACCTCTGCATGTCTCTGCACCTCCTGGCTCTGCAGAGGGCCATGTGCTGAAGCTGCTGGGTGACTGCAAGCCTTTGTGCAGCCCCTCTTAAAATTTGCTGAGCTCCTCCTGGCTGCTGGTGTCATTCAGTTCATGGGAGGTTTGGCAGAACCAACCCACAGGAGATCTCCCATATCCTACCTCTGCTCCTGGTGGGACCTGCCCTAACTGTTTCAGGGTCAGTGGCTATTGCAAAGCCACTTCCACACCCAAACAAAGCTTCTGTTCCAACTCCTGTCAATTCTGTGTGCAAACTCCAGGTGCTTAAGACAAGTGGGCATTTGTACTTCTGTTCTCACTTCCTGGAGAGATTAACTGGGATAAAGGAAGTGTACAGGGCTGTAATTCCCTATAATCACTCTCTTCCCCACCTGGGTCCTCTGTGTCACTTGAGGGGAAAGGCACTTGGGTGCCTGCTGCCTTGGACTTAACTATACCTCAATACCTGGCCTGTCCACTTGGGTTCTGAAACAGGAAAAAGGAATGTTTCTGCTTCCTTGGGGTGCCAGCCTTGGCACTTGACAAGACCACAAACTTCAGGAAGACCTAAATTGTCTACTGGACATCTTTCAATATGTCCAGTTTCAGCACACTGCTCCACACAGCTTTCCAGAATTTACTGGCTTATAAAACTGCCCATCTCCAACTAGACAAAACAGCCACTAGCAGCAGACTTTCTGAAAAGCAGAAGCCATCAGCAAGCCAGGACACTTTTGAACAACTCACACCTGGTCCAGGAGCTGTTCTTGCAGTTGGTGTCATGCCAAGTCCAAGTGGGTGACCCTGAGCAAATCACTTCAACGCCTGTGCAGAGTTTAGTCCTTCGTGTTCTGTACTCAAACACCTCCTCAGCAGGGACTGAATCACCACTTGTGAGGTATTTTTTGAGTACCCTGACCTTATCAGTCACTGGGGTAAAGCCTCTGAGGTAGGAGCAGAGCTCTGGACAATCAGGGCTTCCAGGAGAAGATCTATAACCATAGCACTGGAGAGCATGCTGGACACATCACCATCTTCAGGTAGTTTTTACCACGCTTTTATGCTCTCTAATATCCTCCTAGATACTTGAAAGTAGCATTGAACAAGCAACCAGCACATAGTTTATGTGGCATAAAAATGAGCTCTTTATAGGATGGCTTATCTCCTTTCTGATACAGCTGGGAGTATGCCAACCTTGCCACCTGTTCCTGGACTTCCTTTAAGGTAGCCCTGTCTTTCAACGTGAAACCTAAATTGGATGTGCACAGCCTTGCTCCTGCACTCTGCAATGTAAACACCTGCACATATGTTTTAAATAGCCTCACACCTCTCTATATGTAAAATTTCAGACACCTGTGAATTGGCTTTAAACAGCCCCACTGGGTTTTGTGGATGGAGAACAACTTCCAGGTGTGGATGAATAAGGTTATTTCAAGGGCACAGGCAATGTACAGCCCCCAGTCTGATATGTACAATACTGTATTTCCAAACTCAAAGCAAGACTTTTAATTGTGTCCTCACTGTGACTCATTAATCATCTATAAAATTCAGAAATAAATGCATTTGGGTTTCTATCTGCCTTGTACTGACCTCTCATTCACTGGGGGTTTAATTCTGTAAAGCACCTTGAGATATCTGCACTGGGTGAGCACACCTCAGGTAAGGACAGTTCCAGCCCTGCTCTTCATACCCAGGAAAGGCTCATTTTCACCAGCTTTAGGCCACGCTGCTTTGTGATTCTTCTGCAGGGCACTTTCTTTCCATGACTCTCTTTTGAAACATTAAAAAGAATCTTTTATTCCAATTGTACCAGCACCTCCACAGAGGAACCTCACATCTCACTTCTTATTTCAAAATTTTGGTCCATTTCAGCCCATCATTTACTCATAAAGAATTCTGATAAACTTTTTTTCAAATGATAGGCTATGTGAATAAAGGCTGGAACTCTGAATTAATATACAATATGCCTTTGTAAAACCCTACCTGTTTCTCTTTCTTCTTCAGTCACCTCATGATTGAGAAAAAAAAACAAAAAGTTTAATTTTCTGTGTAAGAGATGAGTTCTGCAGCAAACTTGCTTTGATTTTTGTGAGCACAATGCGTTCTTTGAAAAGGAGAATGAACTTTTTCATTTAATGAATGATTAGACCTTACCCAAAAGCTGCCAACATTTTTTTTTTAAAGCCGTGTCTTTTTCTCCTTCCCCACAAGAATATCCAAAACAACCTGAACTTTCCATAGCAAGCAAACACATATTTTAATGACAGTGAGGAAAGGTTTGCTGGGAGAAAGAGTACCTTTTATTAGCCCAGCTAATACAGCTGAAAGAGACAGAGAGGCTCTCAGCATAAAAGCCTTTCTTTGGAGATGATCCTTAAGGTCCCTTCCAACCCAAACCATTCTGTACAACTCTCTCCAGATTGATCACAAGGAATTGTAGCCAGAGAAACAAAATACAGCTGCATCCAGTTTCCACACTCTACAAAGAGAAGTCTGATGGGCACTGGGGCCTTGGGGACATTTCCACACTGGCCTGAGCAAAGAGTGGCAGAGCTTCCTTCCACCTTTCCGAGCAGCTCATTAATCCAAACTCAGGACACCACAGCTGGGACAGGGAGCTTCCAGCTGTGCACAGGCAGTGCCAAGCTTCCCAAACAGGCACCACTGAGTGCAGAGGTACACCATGGACCCAGGGAAATGGCTGCTGGCAGCCTTCCTCAGGGGTGGAATGGGAATGCCTTGCTTTAGACAGGGCAGGCCATGTAAAACAGCCTCTGCCTAGGACTGCTCCTTTTTCTTTTTCACTTTTTACCCTTGGCATGCTTTTTCAGATCCCTCCTACACCTACTCCTTTCCTACTGACTCCAATCCTGGAAATGCCAGGGCCCATAGGAATGGAGAGATCCAGCCTTTCTTTCTGTCCAAACAATCCTGGATCAATATTTTGTGGGGACACAAACCTCCACCTTCATTCTTGTGAGCTTTTTATGTTCTTTCCTCACTGCCAAACATGAGCATATGAAGCAAAAACTCTTTAAATTTCATATTGCAGGCTGGTGCCTTTTTAATTAGTCCTTACTTACAGAGAAGCTAAATAGCAGACAGGCAAGTTGCAGTTGGAAAATAAAAGGGGCAGGAGTGATCAACCTACTAGCCTTTCCTGTTCTTGTGACTTTTATATACACATGATCTCACCAATTACATGATATGACATCAACAGGACCATTCTCTCTGCACTGAATGTCTTCAAAACATTCCTGGCCAGAGAAATTTATCTCTGAAACCACCCACCAGCATCAATCTTCTGCATATCCTGAAACAGGGAGTGCACAGTCGTGTTTCTGTCATATGATAAGTGTAACTGGTTACAGAGCCCTTGTATGTGGGACCACACACACCACTACTGATGCTGCATTAAATAACTCTCTTGCCTCTCTCAGTAGAAAATGTGCAGAGATCTGCTCTAAAATCTGAGTCTTCAGCTACAGACTGGCAGCCTGCTACAGCAACACTGAGAGCTGGGGTTCAGCCAGCACCAACATTATCCCCTGCTGAGATGTGGTACCACAGGTGCTCAAAATCACTGCTCCAGCTCTGGCACCCAGGTTTGTCTGCCACTAAAGCACAGCCAGAGTGATGGGCTCCTTCAATTGAGAATGGCTCATCACCATGAGAACACCTTTTCCTAATCCCCCCCACGAGCCAGTACCTGTACACAGCCAAATAATCCACCTCATCAATCTCTTCATAGTTTCCCACCAAGCCAGGAAAGCAAAAGAACTCAATTTCATGGAGGAAATAAGGCTTGAAAGGACAAAGGGAAGAATGGTGGCATCCCTCTGGGAGGACAAAGCCTGGCTGGGTTGGAGGGTTGGGCAAGGCAGGGCATGGTTTCAGCTCAGAAAATGGAGCAGTTCTCAACAGAGTCATCTGCACTCATGATCTTGCTTTTACTGGGGGAGGGTCACCAAGAAAACCCAACTGGCATAGAAAAGCAAGACAAGGAGAGCAGAACAAATGCTGAGCAACCCATGGGGCAGATTGTGCCCACTGAAAAGATTTTAAAAGATTTTAAAGATTTAAAAATCAGTGACAAAAAAAATTACAAAAAGGGTACAGAATACTCCTTCTGCCTCTGAATCCTGTGTACAATGAGTAACGTGCCAATGATTTTGATGTGCAAACCTAGTTCTGCTCAAGAGCAACCAAGTGCATGCACCTAAATACCCCATGTCAGGCAGCACAAAAATACCCCAATTCTTTGTTACTTTGTTTGGTTCTCCATTGCTATTTTCCACCATAACTAACATACGATTTTTCCCTCAAAACTTACCATGACAAAATCACAGCTCTTAAACATAAGAGCACAGCCTGCAGGCTCTGAGTTAAAGCACGCCCTGGCACAACAAGGATGATACTCAGCCACAAAGGATTATGCCAACAGATTACCACAGACACATGTGTGTGCTCACCACTAAAAGCCACACACAGCAATCTCTGGCAAACAATGCCAATGACAATGGAAATGATCCTCCATCAGGGCACAGGGAAGATCTGGCCAACAAAGGAGAGCAACCCTCTGCAAGCATTGGGTTAAATCATCTTCTCCCCCAGGCTGGCCTTCCCTGCACACTGGCTGAACCAACAGAGCCAGTGCACTGTCAGGTCTAAGTGTAGGAAGAAATGATTTTGCTTCTACCAAAAGCACGTAATTGTTGTGTTCATTTGCAGGTTGTTCTGAAAAGTCAGGTTTGTTTTTTAGCAAAACAAGTTTTGTGAATCCTTTCTTGTTCAAACAGTCAAGTTACTCAGCTCTCCCATCTCCCACAGACAAGGATGAATTGGGTGCTAAGTCACAGGTCTGGCCTCTTCTCTGTCTGGGATCCCACTGACAAACATCTCAGCACGTAAAATATGCAAAATCCACTGGTCCATACACAATCTCAACAAATCCAGGCTCTCACCAGTTCACCTGGGATATCCTGCTTTTCTCCCCTTAAGCTGTGGGCTTGGACTCTTAGTAAAAAGTTGACACAGCTGTCCAAGATACAAACCCACTGGCACTTCATCTGATATTGTAAAGCAACAACAAACAAACAAATCCAAAAAGTTTTTACGCCAAACACAATAGTCTAGCTCCAAATACATGCTGACATTGATGGGAGGATTGAAGATCTGGAGGCAGGAACCACAGTAAATTAAAATAAACTTTTAAAAAGTTGTTGTTTTTTTTCTTTTAATGCCAGCTGGGAAGTTGTGAAAAACTAGTGAATTCTAAACTCTAGCCACAGCACAATGGTGTCCAAATTTCATGCCTTTTCAGTTCTGGGTAGGTGATCTAGCATGTAAATGGCAATATAATAATGGCGAAGATAAACAAGATAAAAACATGGAATAATCCTGCAGAGGAAAGAAAAATCATTATGACACTTTTTACTGTTGGCCACTGTTCAGTAACTGGCAACTGAGCCACAAAGGAGCCCATGGATCTGTGATGTGTCAGGAACAGTTCTCAGCTGAAACACAGTCACTGCTGTTCTTTGATCTGCTTTTGTGTAAGGGATGTTATAGTCTGGTTGTGTGCACAGGAATCCCAACTGGGAAAGTGTGTGCTCTTATAACACAAGGGCCATACACTCTGTGTTGTAGTGCTCTGGTTCATTTAGAATATTAACTGGTCTTTTATTTTACTCTAATCCTCCAAACTGACACTCCCAGCAGGCAATATCCATGATACACATTTCATCTGGTAGCAATCTTCCCCCCCAAAAAACCCTAAACTCCAAGTAATCTGAAAGAAATCCCTTTAGAATTTAGACAAAAAATTTGGACAGTGATTTTAATGATTAAAAATAATCTCTTTTTTTCTTAGTAAGTCCTTTTTAAGGTTCCTCATTAACTGCTTTCAAACTCCAAGTTCATTTGAGAAATAAACTGAAACTGGATGAAGAGAGTACAAGCAAGTCGTCCAGCAAATCCTCTTCCAGACACCTAAAACCACACCACACTTCTTTTTCAGTAGCTTTAAGTGTACTTAAGAAAATCTAAGGTTTTCTTTCTTGAAAAAAAAAATTTCCTTGTTCATGTTTTTCCAAATGATCTCTGTGGACCTAAAAGCTCAAAACAAAAAAATTGTTTTGTTTTGCTTTTAATGAAAATGTAGATTCTGGCAACTGTATCTGTGCCAAAGGATCTGGAAGCTGGCATAGGAATTTGCCTTGTTGTATGGCTACCTCTTAAGTGCCTGCCTCTGGTTTATTTATCTCACTTCCCTCTGACCTAGCAATTGCTCTTTCAACACATGAACGGATTTATGTGTAAAAGAGAGAAAGAGAGATGTACATATTTTTGAATCCAGCCCAGTATGAAACAATCATTTTCAATTAGCATGTCCTTAGATGAATACAATAAGCCAGTGTTTTTCATTTCCAATTTGTTTCTTTCCGTGCAAAAAGAATTAAAGAGATAAAGGACATACAGAGACTGGTCCCAGATGCAGCTGTAAAGCAAGATTTATCAATTAATATGTTAGAAATATCAGGCTGGCCACCATGCCCTTCAGATTCCCATCTTTTAGTTGTACCAAGTTTTCTGCTTTTAATTAAATATTGAGCTTTAGGCTGGTTACTTGAGATAGCATCAAAATAGTAGCTGCACCCCAACACTGTTCAGTGACAGCTACATTCAGTGTGATACGGGAATTTACATTAACCACAACAACTAGAGGGAAAAGAAGATGCACTGAATAAAGTTCTCTTTCCATTTCATCTCCAGAGGGAGGAATTTCAGAGCACTAAGCACACACTATTTTATGTTTTCAAATAATGCTGTTCTACCTTCAGCACACATTGCTGCCCTCCCTGCCCTGTCCTGACACTGGAAGTCACACTCAGCACTGAATGGTGCTGAACATGGAATTTTCTCTCAGTGCAAATGCAGCTTGGATGAGCTGCACTGAACTAAACCCAATTGTATTTGTCACACATGCAGAGGGTGACAAAAATCCTGTCAGTGTGCTCAGCAGGTGTCACCTCACCTCAACACAGTCACAAAGCAGGCACTTTGGTACCAATACTGACTTCAGGAATTCTTGCCCGTTTTTACCCTTTTTTACTCATTCCTCCATTGTTTTGCACGCCTTCAGCTCAGTCATGGCAAGTGTTTGCAGAGTCATGCTGTGAACCAGACCAGTGACTTTCCCAGAGTAAAAACCAGAGAACATCAATTTTAATCATGCCTCTTCAACTCAGACTGTGGATCCCATAAGACAAATAATGGAAAGAAGGGACAGCATCATTCAAACCCTGGTGCATGAATAAACAGCCAGGGAAAACTTTTTAAAACCTGCTGAAAGCCCATGCACTGCGAAACTGTGGAGTAGCAATGGCCTAATCCAGCCAAGCTTGCAGGGCGTTAATCGAAAGCACAGGGAATCACTTCCCAATCTCTTAAATAAACACCAATTATACAGTAAAACTGCAGCTTAACGCTCTTATCCTTGCTTAGCTCTCTGTGATCTTTCTTCTCCTACCCTAAACCACCAGAAGTCTCCATGCCCTGCAGTGCTCCAGATAGTGTTCCTGACCTGTGCCTTGGTCAATCTCAGACCTGTTGAAATTAGACTCAACACAAATGTAAGTGGTTGCTATTTTTAAAATTTCCATTTGTTCTCAAGACCTCACATTTTCACAGGTAAACAGCATTAGGCTTCCCATCCTCTAATATGCACAGATGAGATATATCTGCTGAATTAAAAAAAAAAAATCCTGGTAATATTTATCATTCCATACAGTAACATGGAGAGAGAGCATCTCATTATTCTGATATAAATCTTTGCAGATAAAAAGCATTTTGTGTGGCCCTAGTATTTACTGATAAACTCTTTCGGTGCTTTCTTCTCAGCATCACCTGAAGAGCAGAGCGAAGAGGACAAGAATTCATATTCTGAAAACCACAAAAAGAGTGCTCAGCAAAGCCATCCTGTCTCTGCCCTCTCTGTGCAGTGGCCCTCAGAATTTTTGAAGCAGAATGTGCTTTTGTGTTGGAGCAAATGCAAGTGAGCTGAGCTACAATGAACTGAAGCATACAAAGGCTGAGGTTTGCCCACAAAAACGAACCCTAGGGCCAGAGAACACAGTGCCCACCTGCTGAGCATCCCAGCTGGGAAGAGGCTGGACAGCCCTGCTCACCCAGCTGGGTGCTGAAGGAAGGCAAGCCCCGGGCACAGCCGCAGCTCCTGCCTGAATTCCAGAGCCGCTGGCTGCGGAGAAGAGCGAGGCTGGCGAAGGTGACACCGACCATGTCCCTTCCCTGTGGGAATGGACCTTCTCAGCCTGGCAGCTGTACAGAGGGAAGGCAGGCAGACAAGGCCCAGTGGCCCCTGCCAGCTCCTGTGGGACAGCTGAGGCTGTGCTGGAGTCTGTGTGAGCCATGGACTTCCTCAGCCCAGCTTATATTAACTGTTCTTCCCATGGTTTTCAGAAGTTTGTGCCTACCTGAACTGGATATTCCAGAAGAGAACAGCAAGTAGCCACTAGGCAACTGTAGCTCCAGGTTAACTGGGGTTCATGTGGGCAGGTTTTTAGTTTTGTTCTGTTTGTTAGTAAAATAAGGGGAGGGTGGTGTTGAACATCTGAGAGTCAAATATACATCTGCAGTGAAATATTCCAGTGGCTACAGAGATCAAGACTGCTGAAGAACTTCACATCCCTTCCTCTCTTATTTTAAAAGGGTGAACTAGGTCTGGATAACTGACACCAGAATTCCTCATGTCTTAGTCTCAAAGGTGTAAGATTGGCCATTGGGCAATCTCAACTCTGTAAGCAGAATTCTGTGCCATTTAATTTCTTTGATTTTAAAACAATAATTTCTCATCACTCTCATTCACTCTACACTCCCTCAACCCCTGGGCAATGACAGCCACAGCCACACAATGCCCATTCTGTCTCACTTCTCGGCTTTTCTCTGCCTCTCCAGTGCTGCCTGACCCTCCCTCCTGGAGCAGCTTCCTCCCAAAGAGACCAGAGGAGCTGGGAGGTGGCACAGAAATGGTGCAGAGCATGGGGCACTCTGTGAGAACAGTTCTGATTTTTTATTTCACCTCCCACAGTGCCAAGCTGTACCAACTTCCATGTTCCCTCCAGCACCTCAGTGCCAAGGGCTCAGTCCTTATAACCACTCTGCAGTAGCAGTCCCTGAGTGGAACAAACAGCAAATGCTCAGATCACTCCACCAATGCATCTACAGAGACTATTCCATCTGTAATTTATTACCTTTCAAGAAGAGCCTCTCTAAAGTCAGCCATGCAGATTAGGAGGAGAATCCCTACGCACACACAATCTGCAGAGTGAATCTGATCACAAACAGTGGAGGACACTTGCAGGGGACGCCAGAAGACTGTCAGAGTTCTGCCAAGAGAAACAGATATGGCAGCAGAGTAATTTGTCCACTTGATTTGCTCAAGTACTGTGACCACACACAGGCTGAAAATTCCTCTGCTCGGTCTTTTTGGTCTGTACCTATGTAGTCAAATCTTTTCTATTAAAAAAGTATCTGGAGTTGTATCCCCAAGAGTGCAACAGAAGTTGTGAATTAGCCAAGACAAATCTTAAAAGAGTAAGATCAGACAGGGTGGGACATACATGTACATGTACAGTTTAATGCTTCATGAGGCTACAAATACCCAGCAGAAGTGCCTTTTGGATGGTAAAATACATTTTTCTGGGTACAAGGAGGAAGACTTAGATCTGCTACTTTTGTGACATTCCACACAAAAAGTTCAAGTCTGAAATGGGATTTATCTACCAAACCTGAACCCCTGAGGCCCCTCTGTGACAGTGATGAACATCACCCAGCTTCTCAACAGGACCAGGAAAACACCTAGAAGGTCCTACCTGCTGAATTCATAAAACACCAATCTCCCCTCTTCACACATTACCACAGTATGGATGCAAGATATTACAGAAGCAACCTGAATATGTCTTCAGAAGTGTATTTTGTCAGGAAAGATACCGTTTCACATTGGCTTAGATACTGAAAATCAACTTAACCAGCCCAAAACACTTTTGCTTGTTCAGACATTTCTCCTGTAAGTGAAACATCAACCTGCTCAAGGCCAAGTTCTCAAACATAAGCAAGGATCATCTGCAAATCTAGCCACGTATTCAGCATATTTTTACTTAACAGAATTAAGTAAAGCTGGTTGAAAAATGTGAATTGTTTGGCAAAAATAAACACAGGTATTTTTGTGGTATTTTCATTATAAAGTTAGAATTCAAAAGCTCAGTGCATTCTCCAACCTGCAGAATTACACAGGCATGGGAATGTAGGATGGAGCTTGTACTCAAATACTCAGGGAAGGGCGAGGATGTTGGCAAGGGATGGAGAAGCAATCAGAATTAAGTCTCCCAATGTTCACCCAAACACCATGATCATGACTGGCAAAGCTTGAATTCCTCACTGCAGCATGAGTGCTGAACAGAATAAAATGTATATCCATGACAGGGATTTTAAATCAGAAGCTTTGATACAGCAATGGTTTAAGCTGCAACTGGAAAATCACTTTCATTCCTACCCGTGTTCTCTAGAAGAGAAAGGCAGTACCTGAAAATCTGATCTACAGGATCTCAGGTGTCTTTTGCAAGAGAAAATGCATTCAATAGAACGGCCTGGCCCAAATCACAACCAGCCCTGCTATACAGGTCTACATTATTAACTGCTTCCTTTTATCCTGCCTGTATTTCTGTTTCAGATGTGTTTTAGAAGGCTGAAAAGCTGCACTGGGATTATTCAGGCTGAAAGATGCTATATACTGTAGGTATAATTCCTCAATATGCACAGTAGCCACTGTTTAAACATGAATTTCTTAACTAGTTTTAATTATTTTTAATACTCAAAGGCAACAGTAGATGTTTAAAGCTGTTTGGGGGCTAGAGAGTCCTAAAAAAGGGAGAAAAAGTTTCTGAAACAATTAGATTTCTATTTCACTCGTCACTCTTTTGCAATCTGAAAACAGTCCTGTCAATAAACCAAATGCAGTTTAAATAAGGAAAGCAGTATGCTCTCAGCCTGGAACCCTGTGTGCCAAATTATGGCTTGCAGTAAATTTTTATGAGCAAGTTATAAACCCCTGAAAAATGGAGCTTGCAGGAGAAACACTGGAAGAGCCATCACTGCAGCAGCCCTAACATGCTGCTTTGCCCTTGCCTGGTGAAGCCCAGCTTCATCCCCTCCTCCTCTTCCTCAGCATCACTTTGGCTTCCCAGAGGGACTTGTGGAATCACTGAAATGGCTGCACCTCCCACCTCCACCTCTGGACACTGAACTCTGTGTTTTCCATGATGTCTGGCCCCCTGCTCTGATTTCTGTGCTCACCTTTAGGGAACACCCATCTCCTCTCAGACCTGTGCTTTACCCCGTGGTGCTGAACCCAGCTGTTGGCCTCTGCCTTTCCACCTTGGCAGCAGAAATGTCCTTCCCTGTCACCCCTCAGTGACTGCCCACAGGATGACTGTGGACTACCACTTGCAGTGAAGGAAAGTGGAGATTCAGAGGAGGCAGAAAATTCTGGAAAGAAGAAAATCATAAGAGCGAATAACCAAGTAACAGATGAGTGCTCACGATGTGATGAAATTGGCTGTTTCATAAACTTGGCAATATAAAAAGCTATAATGGGAATACACTAAATTTGCCCAGGATTTTCACCTGAGCTGAATAGAGCAGCTTGTCATCACAGAAAATTGGGAAAAGGTTCCTAGACACAGAGTGAAAGTAACACAATTTCTTCACAGGATAATCCCTACTTGCATGGCCTGTCTGAAAACACCTCTGCACTGATCAAAATCAAAGATGGGCTCAAGGGCAACAGCACAGCCTGCTGAGGAGAAAATGTGCAGGTCTAAAGGCAGCTGGAATTGCTGATCTGATTGACAAGTACAGTTGGGTGTGCTAGCTGATCTACTGACACAGAGATGGATGAAAACCATCTCAGACAAAGTGATGTACTATTAACCAACACATCTTCAAAGCCTGGAAAAATGTATTTAATGGGAAAAAAGGAACACTGGTCACATAAATAATTCTCCTCGGTGATATCTTACATTCATTGTGAGAACTGACATTTTTAGTGCCTGGAATGGTGTGCTTTTTCTTTTCCACCTCTGATTTTAAATGACATTTCCCCAAATCTGAATATGCTTATATTTTTTAGATTTTTCTACATGTTTGCAAAAGGATTTCAACAATTTTTTAGATATTCTGTGCTGTTTGCCCTTCCCATTTTCTTCTTCCGTGTTTTTCTTCTTATCACCTGTTCCTTCTCCTTTCCCTTCTTTCATTACTGATAAAGGAGGGAAGAGAGAAAACAATAAAAAAGCTGTATATTGCATTGGGCAATAAGGGCCTTCTTTGTTCAGGAAATGCTGAAGTTTTTCACGAAGCATACCTTGACTCTATTGCCAACTCCATCCTGTGACTTTTTTTTTCACTGAACAGAGACTTTCTACAACACTGCCTTGCTCTCATCAGGATCAAACAGCAGGTTGAGAGCATCTTCCATAACCATTTTTTACTTCTCCTATTATGTCACCACAATGAGCTGGTTTTAGTCCCTCATACAGCATCGGATATTTAACTTAAGTGAAAACCAAACACAATTAATGGATTAATATCACCTGTCATGATTGTACTTGGAAACCTGTTGGACAAAAGCACAGTCACTGTCCGTCCCTCCCTCCTTCCAGACTTCTGTGGTCTCTCCCAACACACACAGTGAGAGCTGTGTGTGGAACAGCCTGTGAGAGCACTCCTCATTTTCTCATTGTCTCAGTACATCTTCCATGATTTAATTACAGATTTTGGCTCTGCTTTGATTTCAGTTTATACTAATGATATTTGATTGACAGTAACTTAAGAAAAATCACAAACTTATGTTAAATTACTAGATTATTTATGTATTTTCTGCTGTACTGGTAACAATGACTTCAGCGAAACATATGGAACAAATAATGAGATATTTAGAAATCAGGAGTTTATAAGAAACTGGAAACAATTTGATATAAACCATTTAAAAACTATATTGTGCTTCATTAAAAAAGATATATATTTACCTAGTCTGTCTGGTATTACAGGAAACAAATAAGAGAGAGGTACTTGCAACTGTAATTGAAGTGACAACATATTTCATGGTAGCTGGAGATTTCAACTATCTCCAAAGATTGAATTCACTTGAAAACTATACATTCTACTCACATCACTGTCCAACTTCAAAATGCACCTAACATTAAGAAGAGGCAGCAATGCATTCCCCAAGCCAGGAAAGTACTTTACAGTATTGAGGCACAGTTGATTCTGATTATCCTGTTGTAACTGTCACCCTTCAGGCACAGCTGCAGAGCCCCAGGCCATCATTCCTTTGGGGAGTGAGGGAATCCAGGGGAATAGGGAGCTTCCATTTGCCTGGGCCAGTCAGATGCAGGCTGGGGCTGGCAGTGCTGCCGAGGCACTCCTGGTGCAGGTGAGGATGTGACTGTCCCTGCATCCCACCCTGTTTGGTGACCTTCACAACTGCTCTACCAGCACTGAGCTCCTGTGCTAGAACTGTCCACAAAACAAATCATTTCAACCTCCTCAACAACTGATTCTGTCCCCAGGGTGCCAAAGCCAGAGATCACCAAGCACACGCTCATAGCAAACATGGGAGAAAGCCAATGGCAATTAAAGAGAGCCCTGAGGTGCAGTGGCAGAGGAGTGATTAACACACTGCCAGGCACTAATTAAGGTGAAGTAATAATATGTTGGCAAGTCACATAATTAATAAATAGCTTGGTATAAATAAAAAGTATTAAAAAGCAGTTTATGTGCACTGTCATTTTTAATCACCAGATTTATGAACAATTATGAGTAACGATGCCCTACAACACTGAAGTAACAATAGAGCTGTGGTCCAGGCAAAGCAAAAGCAGCCATTTGTTAATCCTGGCTGCTGGAGATGTCCATAGCTCCTACAAATCAGATTTCCTTTAAGTACCATCTCAGCTCCCATTGCAATCCAATTGCAAAGCACATCTAACAGGTATCAAGGGTATGTTTTCCACACTGGAGCAGTTTCAGTGCCACTTACAACCTCACTAGCAAAGCTGGCTTACAACTGGTCACTGTAATTCTCTGCACCCTTTGCCAGCCAATGCATAAATCCTCTCCACTGTTTTTCTTAAATCTGACTTCCATTTGTAGAAGTTTTTCTTCCAGGAAGGCTGGGAGGAACAGTGTTGACAGAAAGGCCTCTTATTATGTATTCCTATGAGAAGACAAACCTTGCTCCTGGGTAGCTGGGAGGGAGTATTTGGTATCACTCCACAAATTATTGGATAATATGAAAAAATTAAATTGCAGTTGAAAGCCTTGAAGAGGGATTGCAATGCATAGCTCAAGACCCCAAATGGCATTAGATCTGTAAGCCCCCAGCAGGATTTCCAGCACCACCTGTATCCAATGCTGTGTGCCTGCAATGGGAGCAGCCAGGAAAGGCTGCTCCGTGTCCTACCCTGCCGAGTCCGAACAGAAATAAACTCAGTGTTTATGACAAGGGCCTAGTTCCTGGCTCCGTGAACACAAGGTACATTCCACTCTAATTATTCCTAATTGCCATGACCTAATGTGTAAATATTTGCAAGCACGAATGTAAAAGTGCTTCCATACTGTTGGTAGGGCCCGTTCCCAGCTGTGAGGAGCCTCTGCCTTCTCCAGGCACAGCCCATGGAGCACAGCTCCTCGGCTGACCTAAGGCCTTTGAAGTGAGGGCCTGTCTTGTGTTGTTGAGGTTTTCAACAGATAATTGAATGGGAACTAATGCAGTTCTGATGCCCCAATTTGCACACACCATCTTCCCATAAATCTTTCTTTTATCCATTTGTTATTGTTTTCCACAGCTGCTGGATGCCTATCATTGTGCAGTGTGGACCCCACCTACCCTAAATCTTCCTTTGCCCTGTCCTGACTGCTCCCCTGGCACTTAATAGTCTGTCTCTTCTCCATCCTGCTTGCACTGTTCTGATTCCAGGGTATTGGAGAACTTAATTTGGCACAACGAGACCAGCTGGCTGTAGAGCAGACATGACCCAAGTGTGTTCTTCTCAAATTAGTCCCTTTTCTTGGAAGAGCCAAACCTGCAGAGAGAGTCAGAGACAAATTCCAGGGTGGTCAGGGAGGGAGCTGAGCAGTGGGTGGCACTGGGAACAACCAAGACTTTGGCTGCCAATTCCAGAAATTTCACAGGATGGTTCTGGAGGCAGCCATCCCAGGGCCAAAAAGCAGACAATTCTTAAGGTTACCCTGAAATGCTGCAATCAAGTTTTCCACGTCCCTCAGCCCTACACCTCAGGTGAGCGTGCCAGGGCAGTCTGGCAGCAGGAATCCCTGTCTGCACAGGTTGAATTTACTGACTGCACCGAGTGCCATCAGCCACCAGGCACTCCTGAAGCTGGAATCATTCTCAGCCTCTTCCACTTGGATCAGTAAATTGGAGCAGCTGAGACACTGTATGCACACAGTGCTGCAACTCACTACCAACTCCCCTGAGGCGTCTTGGGCCATAATTTATACAGCTCTGAGTGCTTTTACATTATATAGAACTGAGAGCTCGAATGAAAACCAAACAAAATGAAACAAAGCAAATGCAGAGACAATGAATAGCCTGAGAAATTAAAATAGCCTCAAAACTTGAAGAACCCAAACTGTCCCCCTAAATGACTCACACTAAAGATGCCTCATTTAGTAAGTTAGAAGAATTGTAAAAATAAGGACAGATTTAAAGAAAGAGCAAACTCTCAGGAGTTTCATGGGTTACAGTTTTTCTTTTAATTCTAATCTTTTGATCCATATTACACTGCAAACCCATGTAGCTGCCCTAAGGCACGGCCTTTCAGCTGGTGGTGACAGGGCAGCCTGTTCTTCCTTCCTGTCTTTGAGGACAGGGAAGGTACCACCCAGGGCTTGGCATTGTCCCCACCTAACAATCTGCTCCATCCCCCAAACCCCAACCCTCTTCCCCAAAACCTGACACAGAGCATGTCCCACACCAGGCCTTAGGGGCTGGGGAAGAGGAGGGTGAGGTGGGACAGGCCACAGAGCTGAAGATGACAGCAGCCCAAATCATCCCCACTGAATCCTTCCCTGTTCACTCTCATCATACAGAGCTCACAAGGTTTTGGCAAAGTTAAAATAATTTTTAATGAACAGTAATAGCAAACATGGTTAGTCTAATAATGCAAGGTTATACAAATAGAGCCATTCATACTCCTCACAGAGAATACAAGGCACACACTCTCCTCTTAGTCTCTATCCATGCCATTTTTCCCAGCATTTTTCTGAAAGCTGAAGGGGAGTTTCCTTCTGGGACTAGCAGTCCTCAGCAAACTCTGGGTAATAAATAATAATAAATAAATTGCAAAAGCCCTGGAGCAGCCTGTTTAGTCATCTCATTAAGTGTTACCAACACTTTCACAGTGTTGGACAGGCCTTAGTCATTCCCCCATTCCTGTAAAAGATGTGGTTTTCTCATCAATAACCCTCTGCAAAAGGACTGGAAAGGAATTGCTACGAACACAGCAAGGAGCTCCTCTCTGCCCTCTTCCACTGCAGGACAGCATCTAAAGGTTGTTCCTGCATTTCTGCCTTTTCTCTTGTTGATTTTACCTGTAGGACAACATTTAACCATTATCAGTCTGCTCCCACACCAGCAAAAATAGCTGGAACTCTGCCTTTTGTTATAGAAAACCATGAGGAGATGTTGTGTATGAGCTGGTAAGGCACTACAATTTGCTTTAAAAATAAATTTTTTGCAAAAAACTTTTTTTTTTAAAAAAAAAAGCTCTTATTTTATGACAAACAAAGGGGATATCATAATGACAAGGTAAAAAATAAAGCAAGCAGTAACCCTCAAGGGCTTAAGTTTCCAAGTGCTTTGAAGATAAGTTTCTAAACTGCTTTTTAAATTTTAGAGATTGAGTCACACGATCGTGCTGTATCTGACCAGAGGTGTTAATCAGAAAGACCTATCACAATGGTAGTAAGTACATAAATATTATTTGACATACTTTTTCAATAATCTTATATGTGCCTTTTAACAAGCCTCCATAACAGAGAGAACATATGAGCTCTGCTAGTATATACTGAACAGCAAGGTAGTTAAGAATATATTGCATTTATAAACTATGCACAACTTTATGAGTCTCTAGCTATAATTTCATCATAGCACAGTAATTGGAAAGTCTGCATAATTCTGGAAGGATATGTGTTTTAGTTAAAAGAACACTATTATTGCTAATTGGATACCAAGCTTACATTGTAAATCAGAGCAAAGTATGGGTTCCTAATTACAAACTTTTTTTAAACAAGCACTCTATGTCTTTACATTATTTTTGGCTAACAAGTGACTTAAATAATCTTAGTGTTACAAAGTCCATAAATCCTTTCTTTAGATGTGGCTGATGAAATGTTACAGGATAAGAATGTGTGTTCCCAAGGTAAATATCTGGCTTGGCAGCCTCATCTCCTACAGTGAATCAAGGTAAAGGAGTATGTAAGTGACTGGCACTGGCACAGCCCCAAGCAGAAAACGTAAAAAGTAAAAAGCTGGTATTAACTTATGTAGCATGTTGCAGCTTAACACATTTTAATCAGGCTGGGTTCAGTCTTTGGCATCTGGAGCTAAAAACTTACAGCCGTGTTCTTATGTGGAATGAACTTGTGTATTAGAGTTTTACAACACCAGCAACAAGCTTTTATGAAGTTGTTAAGGTCCTGAATCCAGAGCTGTTATGCGAGGCTCTTTTTAAATTTGTTTTTTCCAAACAGCTTTTCCTCCGCACGCCTTGATCCGCTCTCGGCGCACCTGTGGCATTGGAGACAGCCCTGGCTGCTGAGTGACAGACACCTCGGGAATAAATATGGGACATGATCCTTTGGGAACTCTGCTGGGCTGACAGAAAGTGCCCAAAGCCTCCTCCTATGAGAATCCATGAGAGAAGGAAACACTGAAGAGAAGTCAGATGCACAGGGGGCAGGCCCTACACCCCAAGCCTGCAGGCGAGGTGCAGGGAAGATGGTTCCCTCTTCAGGTAAGGGTCTGAACACACTGGTTTGTTCAGCATGGTCTTAAGGAAAGCCTCGTGCATTAAAAGGCACAAGAATGAGTCAATTTAAAAAACTGGACCTCTTGGAACATGGAATGTAGCCTACGAAGATCAACAATTCCAAGTCTGATGTCTACCTTTCATTCTCTTCCCACTGAAAGGAAAATTCATGGCTACTTTCAAAGTCTATTGTGAAGACATTAATGTACTACAAATCTCTGGAAATCATTTTGATTTTTCCTTTTGATTCTCTACCTATTTATTAAAGAAAAATGTAATGTAGACTTAGGCACGGTGATGCTGTTCAAATGTCAGCCTGCACAGCATCAAGACAGAGACCATGTGTTCCAGATTTAAAAGCTGTATTCACTTTGTGATACACCATTCAGCAAGGACTTGCTGTCAGATGAGCCTTCTAATCTGTTCAGCATGTTTCCACCTCTTCTTCTTCAGGGAACAGTTGTGGCACATCTCACCAGGTTACTCAGTAACAGTGGTGTCTTTACAGCCAGCTGGAAGAGGTTTTTAATAGTCCCAGATAACCTATGGACCTCATCTAGGCTGAAAAAATCCCTAGTGTCTTGGAGTTCAGCAGCTCTGCAGGGTGTATGTATTTAACCTTTCATCCTGGCCAGGTTATTAAAGTGAGTTCGCTGAACTTGATTCCAGAAGAAAAAACAGAAGCAGCATGCTTGCACTGTTACAGATGAGTAAGTATGGCTAAGTCCTGTTTTATGACCACCGTAATTCCTTTTCCATAAATTCCCTAACCTCAAGTCACAACTGTGAATGCCTCTGACAAACAAGGCTTGTCTGCATGGAAGCAGAACACTGCAGGCTCCACTTGGCTCGTGCCTATTTATTAATGCAGGACCTGGAAATTATTTCCGTCACGAATTCGACCGCGATATTCTCCATCCAGGGTTAACCCAGGCTCAGTCTTGCAGTGCAGCTGACTCAAAATGTGTGATGAAAAGCACAGTGCTACAGGCACACTGGCCATGGAAGCTGGCTTGGAGCCTTCTCACCACCACCAAACCGTAGCACAGCTTGACCCAAAAACCTACATTATCTAGGTCAGACACGAAAGACAGACAAAAATCACACTGCACTGCCAGAAAGAGAGACTTCAGGTGAGTTTCTCTGTGTTGATTTGACCACCTTGTTCAGGCTCAAGCCTTTAATATCTAGAATGAGCCTTTAAGGACACTCCTGATAACTGAAGATAGCATGGCAATACTTTATTTCTCTTGGAACAACTGGATTAAGTACTGCAATGTGGGAAAAGGTCCTTTGAGAAGGTTTTCCTCAGTGTCAGGCTGGCAGGTGTTTCTCATTGACCAGAAGAATTGGGAATTATTCTGGAACAGGAAACAAGTCCTTTGAGATGAGAAGAAAATGTCAACTGGAAACTTTTAACAGGAAAGGTACAGCAAGCCTTAGACTGAATCATTAGAGTGTGATTATAAAAGAAGAGAAAAGAAGGGACAAAGTCAGATGTGGACATGCAGAACAGACAGCAGGACATGACTCACTGTCTTATGGACAACTTTAATTCTTAATCAGTCTCTCCAAAGAGAATTCACCAACTCAAGCAAGAACACATTCCTTTGAGGCTGAGCACAACATGTGCTCTTCATAACCTACAGAAACCCAGAAGGGAATGGGCACACAGGAACAAGGGGCAAGCACACACAGTTCAAACCTCACTGGAAGGCAATCTGTATCCACCTCACATCACCTCATGGGCACATGAAAATATTCTCTGAGAAGTTCTCAACTCAGCAGCAGAGGGAAGATTTACTGTACCTGGCAAATAACTTTTCTCCACAGAGCAGAATTTATCGTGCTAAAAAAACTTCATCAGATAGCCACAGACTGCACCTTCCAGACTCCACCTGCAATTAATATTTTGAAACATGCAGGCAATTGCATTTTATGTTTTTATTTTTGTTCTGTTATTCTGAAAATTCTGATGTTTTTGTTTAACACTGCTTGAAGTGAGTCACTAATTTCAACTGAAACTAGACCAAATTCTTCACCTAAATCCTTATTTAAACACCTTTAGAAGTAGACTGTTTTTATAGGTGCTCAGCACTTTGACCCTTCGAAAAAAATTGAGGTGTTCTTCATCAGACACCATTTCTCTCTTTAACCAAACTGTGTATTTCTGCCTACCTGGAATACTTTGTTTTCAAGTAAAAATCTGTCTTCTCTCTCCTTTGTGTTGACATTTGGTTCAGTCACTGGTTGTTTCTTAACAGTTTTTTGGGGGAACAGATATTAAAATGTCCCTGTCAAACATGTGCCTTTTCTTGCAGACCACCTGAGCACAGCAGCGAGGCCAGCCTCCCATTAAATAATTAGAATTGTTTCATGAGTGGGTCAGGTGAAATGGGGGAGTCCTGCATGTGACAGAGCAGAGGAGCAGCAGGAACCCAGCCAAGTCTCTGTTTTGTGCAGAATATCCCCAGAGCACTGACCACTGACTCTGCTTTCCAAACAAAGTGAAACGTTTTGCCAAGAGGGATTGAAAGCCAACTATTAGATCTGCCATGTGCATGTTGTATGTGCATGTTGTAGGCTATGCCCAAGTAACACATGACATTCCCATTAGCTTTTGTTAACTTCTACATCAGAGCAAGCCAAAATCTTAAGAATATTAACCTCTGTTCCTTCTAAGTGTTCCTTAATTTTTATTAGAACAATTTTGAGGGTAGTTTTGCAAGCTTTTTTTCCTCCTTTGGATGGATACAAAAATTTCTCTGATGAAAGCTTCAGGCTTTTTTAATTAAAAACAAAACAAAACAAAAAAGCCAACAAACCCCAACCCTGTAACATTATTTTCCTTAAAGAAACTGCCAAAACTCTAGGAATCAAATTACAGAACAGAAGAAGACGTCACAATTCCAGCTTTACTCTACCTACCCAGGGAACCTGAAAACCTCTCTGAGGTGATGAGTTGATGGGAAACAGCACAATTCTGCATTGAGGAGGGAATTTCTATGTGTATTTAATGAACTTGGTGAAAGTGAAGCTTATGAGCATATGTAATGGATTTCTGTGTTCTTAAAAGATGGAAAATAGTTCTTTTTGCCTACTGCTGAATAAACTCCTATGCTCAAACCTACAGCCACCTCAGAAAGAAAAATGCTGGGGGTTTCCATCCATGGTCTGCAGAGTGTTGAGGTTAACTCTGCAAGACTGCCATAAAACACCATTACAAAAATCTGGTTAATAGTGGACATACATTTGCTATCCAAGAGTCTGCGTCCTACTCAACCATTTTTTTTTAGAAATCTATAAGCAAAACTACTTCAGGGTCACAGGGCCTGATTTTGGCCTTCTTCTCTCATGATACTGTTTCTACTTCCTTAATTGACAGACATCCTTCATTCATAAGCCTTGTTGTTTAAATGGCCATTGCCTTCAGGAAAATAAGTCTCTATTACATTCAATAACTGCTAACCCCATTTATCCAACCAATAAATAATCCCTCATGCTCTCCTCCCTCCTCCTCAACTCCCAGGTTATTGCACTGCAACATCTTGGCTCTATGCCTATTTAATCTTGGTAATAATGATCAAAACCAGAGTGAATGCACAGATCTCAGTACCCTGATTAGGATCACCAGCCAACTAAACATAATGCACAGACTTCATTAGAAAAAGAAGGTTCTGCCAGAGGTTGCCATATTCGATTGAAACTCTTACATTTTTTAGGATTTAATGTTATCATCAGTAGTTCAGAATCCACTGGACTTTGGATGGCAACATTTATTAAGTTTTTTTCCATTGTTAGAGGCAAATGAGAAAGTGGGGGTTTTTCCTTTCTGCATTAACTTATGTCAAGAATGATGATTCTAAAAAGCCATTAGTGAGCAGGAAATGCAGAGTGATTATGACAAGGTTCTGTTCCTGCTGCAACAAATGAGAAATGCTAGTAAGGCTTCACAGTCTATCAACTCTATCTATCAAGAAACAGGACAGTCTATATAATGTCTGGGTGATGTCTCTTTGGTGCTTTTTGTAGTACCATTTAAGAGTGCACTCACAGAGGACATGACTCAATGGCTTTCTGTGACAGTGGCCAAACATCTGCTGATCAAAACTGTACAAGCTGAAGGTTTCATTTGCCAGTCTCATGCTGCAAATAACCAGGCTCCAGGTGTACAGTCCAGTTTACCTTGGCAAGGAGATGGCAAACTGATTTATGCAATCCAACTACCACCACCATGTCTTGCCCTCTGAAGTGCAACAACAGTTACCATTTAAACAATAATCCCCATTGCTTGCTCCCATAACAGGTGAAAGACCAACGATTCACTGTAGTTATGTTGCTTACATTTCAAGGTAATCTATCCCTCAATGTATGTGGGAAAGCCAGGATTAATTGGGTTCCAGTGCAACTGACTGGGTGATTACTCTGCAGATGGGGATTTTGTTAGCTGGCAGGGATTTTTCTTCCACTGATGTGCTGCTGCATAAAAAAATGTAAAGCCTGAAGGGTTACACACAGTTGTTAAAAGGGGAAAAAGCAAAGATATACTTTTAAATAATGCTTTGCCACAGTCCTGCCTTAAGTAGATTTAAAACAGCTTACAGAAATACCTGTGCTTTCTGTGCTAACAGAAATACCAAACTGCCAGCCCCAGCTGTAGATGGCTTGAGATACCTCAGTTTGTGCTGACATATCTCTGATTCACGGCCACTTTACAGAAAGAATAATTTATCTTATCAGTAGATTACCTTAATGAAAGCAACCTGGCTTTCCTGAAACACTTAGGTGTGTGCAAGAGAGACAGACCTCTCTATACACAAAGAAAATTCCAGGCAAAATGACTGAGTATTTCTGGTTGCAAAGGTATTAAGTTCCTACTCGTTTTTATGAAAGTTGGCAGCTAGGCAGGGGGGAGACTGAAGAAAAGACATCAGTAGGTGACTGTCTCTTCCTAGATATCAGAGAATCCTCTCAACCTTAAGACAACCAAAGGAAAATGGGCTGTATTAGCTCTGCTGTCCAGAGATCTGTTTTTAGGTTAACTAATGTATCTCTACAGAATACTAGAGAATCCCTTGTGTAAAAACATCTGTGGGATGGGATGATATTATACAAAGTATTTCTGTCTGCTGCCTCTGCCCATAGAAGAAAAAACCTTCCCTTTGTCCAGT
This sequence comes from Aegithalos caudatus, assembly GCA_013389925.1. Lineage (NCBI taxonomy): Eukaryota > Metazoa > Chordata > Aves > Passeriformes > Aegithalidae > Aegithalos > Aegithalos caudatus. Next base: position 581,055 of record WEIU01020377.1, on the reverse strand, counting down.
GGACACTGTAGGGAAGGGGGCTGGGCAGGAATTGGGAGAGAAGGGATTTGCCTGTGCACATGGGTTAAAAAGACATTTAATGAATCACAGAAAATAATAGCTTTACACGGCAAAAGCATTCCCTCTCCCTGCTTCACTCCTCCTGCTTTTCCACATAAATTATGTGAACATATCATCAAAACATGATGATTTTTATTTTCATAAATGGGGCCATATGTCAGTTAAAACAGAAAATGTGTGCTGAACTGTGATGTGGGTTACATGATACACTTTAATTGGATGTCACTTTAATGTAAACAGCTTTACATAAAACTCAGCCTAAAAGAAAACTTTTTTAAATTGTCAAATATTAGTTGCTAAACCAACTTGATGCATATGTCTTTTGCATTGTCTAGTCAATCAAAGGGTACCAGGCACAAAGGCTGCATTCTGATCCCACTTGCACCAAAGCAGCCACAGAGACCTGGCTATGGTACTTAGAATAGGGAGTCAGTCACAAAGGACTTTTTTTGGCATAAACATTTTTGCCTAAATTTTCTGTACAAGAGGATTTTTTTTTGCAAATGTCATTTGCTCATCTAAACATTTAACAAGTGCAGTTTACTTGTCATCAAGCCTATAGGCCAACATCCCTTTTTGCAGTTGGAGAAATCTTACTCTGAAAAAACACCCCCAAACCCAGTATTATATACACATTTATAGAGGCAAAACAGCCAAGTTTCCCTCATCCAACACACAACTGCAGCTACCCACATGGAAACAACCTCCATAAACAACATACTACCATAATAATGAACAGCTGAAAATGACAGGATTAAACAAAATTTTAAAATGCAGCTTTGGTAGTGCCGATAAAAAAATCAACCACTTATACTGGGAAACATTAACAAGTCAGTATTTGCTAGCAGATCCCATAGGATTACCACAGTCATTTTCTGTGAATAAACACAGGAAAAGCAGTCATGTCTCACCTGCTGCTCTGTGGTACATGCTGGCAGAGGCTCATTCTTTGATGCCACTGGCTCTGTTATCACAGCAGAGCTCAAACGGACCTTTTGAAAGACACCATCAAGTTCAGTTTCAAGTGACAACTGATTCTTACCACCTTGCAGCAACAAACTCATACTTGAGTACCAGATATGCAGCTGGATAGCACTTGTGACCTCCTAGAAGTACTAATGCATGTCAAACAGAACTACTGGCATCAACACATACTCACCATAAACCGCTGCTGGGTTTATCAAATACCTTTGGTTTCTTGTAGCAATCCATCAGGCCTGCAGGCACACACTGCTGTGTAGACACTCTCTAATCTTCAATGTTATCCCTAACACTTAAGGCAGAATCCCACAGCATGCTTAGAAAGCATTCCCTATAAGCCACCCCACCAGAATCCATGGTCTGCTTTGTAGGAAAAATGCCAGCTACTGTTTCTTTGCCTGCAGGTTTTACAGTAAATCACTGCACCTCAGAGCCACAGCAGGAGCCCACACGATGCTACCCCAGACCTGCATCTCCTAAACCAAAAGAAGCTGCAGGATGCTCTCTGAGAACTATCTAACATGTTTTGGAGTTATTTCTAGACCACCAACAAAGCTGCTGGAGAAAAAGGGGAGCAGTCTTGTATTACAAGGCTTCTCACAGTTACTGGTTACTGGACATCACTGTGACTCTTGTAACGACGGCAGTGTAAATCAGCAGGCAAAGGCTGAATAGAATGTTCTATCCTTGTGTCCTGATGAAAATTCCTGTCCAAAGAAGGGATAAAATAATATATTTGTTTTAAAGAACCACTTTTCCCCCTGAGTTTATTTTGGTTTAATTTAGCAGAATCCATAAAAGAGGGATAAAAAAATTCATAAAGCCAAGAAAACCACAAAATCCCCTTAAAAAATGAGATTTATGTTCAAGTTTGAAATGGCATAAACAGACATTACAAAAATCATCTCTGTTCCAATCAGAGTCATAAAAATTGTCTTAACAATTATAAGGCTGTAAAAATTGAAGATGACTGGTTCTGCAGCCCAGTTGGCTTGTGCTAACTTAGTGTTTGGTATTCAAATGTAAATGGCACTGCTGGTTCCTCACATGCAGCTTGCTCAGACAGATCACAATGAATGTAAGGGGGAAACAAGTCCACGTGGCTGCTGCCCCAAAGTGTGCAGCACTCAAGCTGACCCCAAATGCAATGCCAGGGGATAGAAGGGATCAGACAGCCACTTCCAAAACAATGTGCCTCATGCACTGGCTGATGCTTAAGGGAAACTTGCCCTCATCACAAGGAAAGCTTAGGGGAGGGATATTGCTCTAAAGCATCATTTTGCACATGAATGTCTGCTGAGATGGAAATCATCTTTAACCACATACTGGGGAATGAAAGAATGTTTGAGAATCTTATTTTTCTGGCTACACTGAACTGGGCATCCACTATCTCAGCCCATTAGCTACAAAAGAAAAATAAAAATTTTCATAATCAAGCTGCTATAACTGCAACAGCAAAAAGAGAAAAACCCAAGCCAGAATGGCTCTTATCCCCTGTGTCAGGAAGACTTTTGACCTGAGCAGGGCAATAAGAGCCCTGCAGCCCCTGAGTCCATCAATTGTTCCCTGCAAGTGTGTCCAGGTATGTCCATGCAGCACTGCCCAGCTGCCTGGACAGCTACTCTGTCTCACATCTCCCCAGCTGCCCATAATTCAGATGGATGATTTTAACAAAATCTCACTTACAGCAGCAGAATATAAATCCCATGCATGGGGGTGGGCATTGCCCCAAGCAGAGTCTCACCAGGGACGGCTGTTGGATACAGTATTTATCCCAGACACCCAGAGCCTGCAGCAGTCATCCCTACATGGGTCTGTCCCTGCAGTGGTGCCAAGGCTCATAATGGTAGAGGCATTTTGTCTTTGTCCCTCTGGCACAGCCCTGCTATTCTTTTATGTACCTTTTCATCTAGGCAGCAGGATCCAGCATTCCAGTGTCATAGAATCCCTCTCAAAACAAGGGTTAGGGTCCAGTTGTACAGGAGTTCTCAAGGACAACTAACTCAGACACTGCAAAAGTCATCCCTTTTCAATTATTTTGGAAGTATGGGAGAAAACAACATCGATTGGAGCTATGGAGACTGATCCCTGCCTCCAACATCACCTGCAGTGTACAGAGGAGAATGAATACATGAAGATGTGGCTGCAGGTGGATGATTTAACTCTGACTTGGTTGTGTGTTTTGCACATGTGGTGGGATTTGGCATGTGAAGCATGACTCTAATTCAGGGAATATACATCCCCTTTCTTTCTCAAGAACCAGGCTGGGGAAGGGGGTAGAGGGAGTTTGCACACACACACACACACATATATATATGCGTGTGTGTGTGTGTGTGTATGCTTACATATAGACACACATGCATGACATATATATTTATGCTTAAAACATGCCCAAAATAAAATACAGTTGTCTGACAGAATTACTAAATTTTCTCTCCCTTATAGCAGCGCTGCCAATCCAGCACCAGGCACTCCATCTTCCATATAGAATTCAGTAAACATATCAATCCAAATTCAAGAGCCATGGCCAAGGTATCAATAACAGTGACATATTATGAAACTTTCATTCCCTTTCCCCCTCCCCTTCTACCCCAGTAATAACTGTCAGGCGATCCTGGCAATTTCACAAGCATAGCAATGATTCAGCTGGCAGATTTCAGTGGATTATTGTGGCCAATTTGGAAAAACACTCTAATAAGCATTACTTTCCAGAAACCAATATAAATCTGGAAGAAGGGATTATTAAACCCAGGGAAACTATAACAAAAGACATTAATTGCATTTTTGGAAGGAGCTTTTGAATTAAATTATTACCTGCTAGTTTATAAGGAAAATATATAGATAAACCTCACTACCGTGACAAGAATTTATTTATATTGGCCACATATACCATAGGAAATTTACATACCAACACTCTGCTCATTTATGGCATTATAGAAGCATATGTATATTTTCAGACAATTAGGATTATGTTGTTTACTCTCACATCCACACATATGCACACAATTGATGGTAAGTAAAGCAAAAGATCAAAGGTAGGAAGGATCACAATGAATTCCAAGCCATGTGTTTCTGTATTTGTACATATATTTTAAGGTTTCTAGACAGTCTTACAACAGAATACAGCAGTTTCTTAAAACTACAGGACTTGGAGAGATTTCTCTAACTTACTTCTAATTCGTTGCTTACATCTGTTTTTTAAAAATCACCATTCTGCTCCAAAGTCTGTTAAAGTACATGAGGAGCTTTCTCTTGACACCCGTAAATGCTGGTTCAGGCCATTAATACAGAAACATTAATCACTGCCTCTAAAATTTGTGTCTTTGGGAATTGTGTGAGAAGAACGATGGAACAACCACAAGCTATTTTGGAAGTTCCAACATTAAATGACTAAAGGATTCATCCCACTGTTAAATAACAGTTTTGCAAACAAAATAATGTATTCTTACAATAATATGATGTAAGCTCTGATTTTCTTCTTTTCCCTTTGTGAGACCGTTAGCTTGTGTACGTGTTCTTCACATTTCGACTGTGTTCTCCTTGTATTTGTCTTTCCAAACGTGTAATGAGTAATTCTGGAAGTAAAGGAGAAACTCTCTCCTTTTGTCACTGGACTTAATTCCCCAAAGGCAGCAAAAAGGGAGTGTGATGAGCAAACATTTAAATAACAAGAGATCTGTAGGGGCACAAAAAACTAAAACTGGTCACGAAGACTGCTTTTGTTTTGATAACTCGAAAGAAAAGAGCTATGATTTTATTTTTATTATTATTAATTAATAGACCCAGAACAAACACAGGAAGCCAAGCTCCAAAACAAATACTGCATAGGAACTGCTGCTCAAACCCAAAGTATCAGCCAAGAAGGCAACAAAATCAGAAATACCCAAACAAAACACATGGAGGGCCTGTGGCTGAGCCACAGGACTCCCACACAGCGACCTTCTGCCTTCCTGAGGGGGAAACAGAGCCGTGTCCTGAACCCAAACATCACCACCTCATCTCCTGTGCCAAACACCAGCCCTGTCTACCCCATCTCCAGCACTTCCAGGTCTTCAGGCTTCTATAAATTTAAGGGCTCTTCACAACTCCTTCCTGTTCTCCACCAGCTCCCTTCCGAGAGTGACCATTAAAAAAGTTGGGTGAAAAAAGAGTATGAGAACTCTCTGCTGACCCCAGCAGCTGCCCAGGTCTCCCCACACATCACCGGGGTCACACAGCCCCCAGGGATGCCCACTTTCCATTTCACATTCGTAGCATGTGGCTCCTTGCAGGCTTCAGGTGCTATCACCCAGAGGATACTGATGGGATACAACTAAAACATGGGCCCTACCACCACTATCAGCTGTCAGTTTCATTAATTCCTGAATTAACCAATATACTGTGCCAATATATAATGAACCATCCTTTTCCCACTAATTCTTATTCTAATTTTTCATTTCCTGACTACCCCAAGACCAAAAATTAAAACAATTACCATGTGGTAAATTTAGAATTCTGCATCCATCATGAAACAGATAGGGCTGGATTTACAAAGAAAGAAAGGATAAAGGAGTTGCTCCCTTTCTTTTCCTTTTAGCACTGCACATTGATATATTCAGATAGGAGATGCCCTCTCCTCTTGTCACTTCTCAATTCCCAAATGGCCACCAGACACTTGTTGTCTGCTGAATTTGAGGAACACTTGGCTTTCAGTGGGATATGACTGGCTGTAACAAAAGGCTCCAATGTCTTACACTGTTTTGCCTTAAATGTTGCTCTAACATGCAATTACCATAGACTTCACTGAGAAAACAAAGTTCCTGGGTGATTCATGCTGCATATTTTCCCAAAACCTGAGCTAAAACCTTCAAGGCCTCCCAAACTGAATCACCAGACTGAATCACCCTGTTTCCAGAGGCGTGGGGAGCGGCGTTCAGAGGTGCTGTACACGGGATCTGTGGAAAGCACAGCCCAGGCAGGGAAAGTCATCCCCCTCTGCAGAAAAACCACTCAGAATCTTGGGAACAGGGGATTGATTATTGAGCTCGTATCATTCCAGCCCTGGCTGAGCTCCCACTTGTTTGCAGTCAATGGGAATTCTGCCCCTACTTTCAGCACAGCTGAAATTTGCCTTTAGGAATTGGCAGAGGCTTGAAGTTTGCAGCTGGGAAGGCTCCACACAGGTGCACGAAGGATAGAGACCCTGCTCTGCTTTGAGATCACAGGCAGGGACACTGTGAGGAGGCAGAGGTGTCTCTCCCTCACTGGATGCTCCAGAGTGAACAGGACAAATCCAAGTGCAGGTGAGAAAATAGCTACAATTCCACCTGGGAGAGCAATGGCTGCTCTGGCTGCACACCCAACAGCAGAGCTGACTTCTCATCAGCAAATACTTCTACATTTTTAGCAGAAGAATCAGCCCCTTTGCTCTCAGCCCTTCCCATCGACCTCTCTTCCCCTCATATAAGCACAATGACTTGATGGCCAAAATGATGCAGCTCTAATTTTTACAGTAACATTATGAAACGGTTCTCAAAATTTATCAGAACCAGATGCAGGTCATGAATAAAGCCACTGTAAACTGATAAATGTGGTAAAGGACTAGGAATCAGGATTTAAAAGCTCGCTGTTCTTCATCCCTCATAATCTAAGTGAAAACTGGCTGCAACAAGTCCTAGAAATTAGACAGTCTAGATATTGCTGTTTACTCAAAACTTCTTTTAAGCTACATTTGCCAGCATTCCATATTTACCACTTTCTTAAGTATACACAAGTGTCTTTGCGTGGAGGGACAGGATTGCAACAATGAAACATTTTCAGTGCAGCTTTGCAATCAAAAGCACTCAATTTAATATGCAGGTTTGACAGTCTAAGGTGTTTTGTCTAAGATGGCTATTTTGCCCAGGTGGTTTTTTTTTGTTGTTGTTGCTTGAAATGGGTCCCTGGGCAAAGCACCACAGATTTAGAATGACCCACTGCCATCTTTTTAAGGAAAAATATGGTTTTGTTTAGGCTACAATTAGATGCTTTCACAATTTGTCTCTGGCAAACCGAGACTGAAAGCTCCAGAGTCAACTTGTTTAGTGTGAACTGAAGTAACATCTATCTTAGTAAAGAAAACTTTACAACAAAAGAGCCTTCATCATAGTAAGACCTAAGAGCTTTCCTTCTAAAAATGCAGGGCTGCCATGCAATTCTTAACTCACACCAATTCACAAGGCTACGAGCCATGTATTGTTTGGAAGCCATGGGGGTAAATCAAATTATCATGAATGACACTAATGATCCCATACTTGCTTGAACATAATGCACCTTACACAGTCTTGCCCTTAGGGATTATTTTTTATATATAATTAGTACAAATGGCTTACTCTCCCTCTTTTGTTGACTTTACAAAGAAATGCACTCAGGTACAGAGTCTGCCTTTTCTGGGTTAATTATGGGAACCAAACCAGCCGTGCCTATCGTGTGAGAAGTCCCCAGGTAATACCTGGGAAAGCACTGAGTGCAATAAATGGAGAAGCAGATCATAAAATGCATAAAATGACTACCCTCTACTGGATGGAGCCAGAGCAGCTGAGCTGTGTCAGTGGATCCTCAAAGCCATGATTTAACACAACTGCTTTCACAGTGGCTGGGCTGGGTTTGGGTTTGCACAGCAATGGATCTAAACACAATTGTCAAAAGGAATTCCTGGGTGATCAAGGTATGCTGTCCTTGGAAAAAGCCAGCATTTCTGCTAAGCACAGGTCAATTATAAGCACAACATACAAAAAAAGCTAAGGTTTTATAATGAGAGAACCATCACAGACTTTTCAGAAATCCAAACCGTTTCTTTGCCTCGCACTTTTATTTCCCAGCAAAATCAGGCCAGATCCCAGCTGGTAAAAACTGGCAAATTTCCATTAGCCTGTGGGTCATTAACTCTGAAAAAAGGGCAGTTTCAAAACCAGTTTTGTGTATAGTGTTAGTTTCTGTCAGCGTTGCTATAAACAATCAAAATTGAAAGTATCTGGTATGACTACAATACCCATTTATTTCTCTTGCCATTCAGAGATGTGATCCAACCCTGATTTTCGTAAAACAATTGACACATATCAGAACCTATATCTGACAAGCTGAATATGCAACCTGAACTTCTAAGTTGGCACCCTCTTGTCTCTCTTTAACCATCACATAAATTCTCCATGGCAGTGCTTTAAGCTGCTTAAGTGAACAACTTATTCAAAATGGCTGGCACAAAGAGCAAAAAATTGGCAGACATAAGCCCAGGTAGAGATTTAGCAGAGATGTCTTCAAAGGATCTGGCTTCTTTCCCCCTCCCTAGGTTTTGTTCACCATCATCTGCCTGTGCTGCTGTACCTGTGCAGCTCCCAATGCCCAGGGCTCCCTTCCACAGCTGAACACAGACCCACCCATCACTGCACATCAAGCAAGCTGGACCCAACACTTCAATTTCACTGCCTGAATTTTGAGTGAATAGGACCAGGAAGCTGCAGGTGAAGCTGCTGTTGTGCTCAACAGTCTCCCTCTGCCCTGTTTCACAGCAGAAATAAAGCATCCACGTGTCATGGCACAGTGGTTTCTGGCACAAAGCTCTATGAGGTGTGTTAGCATTCACTGGAATCAATAGCAAAGCTTTCCCTCACGGTGAGGAGAAACTTTTTGTTCTATAAAAGTCAAGCCTGGTAAAGGCAAAGCAGAACAAAAGGTATCTTTCTTGGCAAATGGAGTCTCTAGCCAGTCATCCCCCATTTCATACCCATTTCACTGAAATTCAAGCACCTGTCTATAAAATGATCTGAGAGTCTGGCCTGGGGGACAGGGGGTCCCAACTCTGGGGATGCTGAGCTCCCAGGGCTCTGCATGGGGACTGTCCTCAGCTACCTCATAGCAACATCAGCAGGACAAAAACATACAAATAATACATTCAAAGTGCAGACATCTGAAGAGTTAAACTGTATCCCTGTGCCTGCCAATACACTTCCTTCTCTTACACCTAGTAATGCAATAATCTGTGTTCAGAGTGTGGCAGAAATGTGAAGTAGTTTTGCATTCAAAATTATTCCTTAAAATGTATTTTCCAAGTTTTTAAGACAGTCTAGATTATGTTACTCATTCAGTTGGGCACCTTTTATGTCCACTATGAAATTATTCAACTCTAAAACAGACCTCCTTTTTGGGAAACCTTTAGTGAAAAATTAAATTCTCCTTTGCCTGATCATCCCTACTTGTTTTCTATTCTTCCCTAAACAATCCCTCCCTTTTCTTTTCCCCCCACCCCAGCCTCAGTTTAATTCCTTTCATCTTTCCTTAAAAGACTGTCTCTCTGTCCCCTTAATCATTTTTTAATTTCCCATCCTTTAGGCAAGTGCCAAAGATGTTAAAATGAGAAATGGATCCTTGCCATAAAGGAACAGAACTCCTGTAACTCCCAAACAGCTGAAATCATGAGAATTTGCAGGCCATTACCCCATTATGCGAATGGTATTTTTACAGGACTAGAAATGAAGTAATGCAGCTACAAAATATTCAAGTTTTAAACGTGCTGTCATTCTAGTGGCCTGGCTACAAGTTGCCTGAGAGGTACTGAGGAAGGCTGGGGGTATCACATTCCCCTGAGAAGAAGACCTAAGCTCCACAAAGGTTCCTTCCATTCTGATCCATTTACCTTTGCTCAGTGTTAAAAAGTCTTTCCTTTCCTTTACAAAGTTCTATATTTGCTGCTTTTCAATATTCATCTGTGAGGATGCAAAATCCTTCACCCAGCCTTTTCTGTCATGTTCATTGTGCACCTCCAGTACCTCTCCCTCCAAATCCAGCAAAGTCTCTTCACACCTGGAAGTATTTCTGATTGCCTCCTTTCAAAATCTGAGCAGAAATGGTCAGTGATAACCATGGTCAGAGATAACTTTGTCACTTCAGCTGTGAAGCAAGGTGTATATAGGTGGTTAGCCAATCTGAAGTGTAAAACATGCTATTTGCCACCTACATGGCTAAAAGACTTACTCTGATTAAGCTGGTGTATTCTGTGTATCTGATGCATGTCTGGTTCCTGGGTGTTGTCAACTTTCCACTCTTTGGCCTTGAAGACAAACCATGACCTAAAAATGTTCACTTGGACCAAAGTACTGTAAACAGTAAACTCTGAGATCACCACGACCATGCAATTAAAAATGTCATTACATCTGAGGATATGCAGGAAGATAAAACCCCATGAGTAATTGTGATACTTAAAAATATTTTCACACAATCTGCTTTTTTCCTGATCTTCCATGTCTTTTCTGAGGGGACAGTTTCTTACATGGAGGCAAGTGGGCAACACGTCAAGCAACAGATGTGGTTTTGTTGAGAGCACCCCACAATGAGTCAGGTCTACTGCTGGTTTGTGAGTGCAAGCAAGTACCACAAGCTGTCTACCTCTTGCCAGATCCCTTCTCCCTGCAGTACTTGAATGTGTTTTCAGGCATCATGGCTTGTGCCATTCCAGGAGCATCCCCCTGGGCCTTGTTTTATGCAGAGACAGTTTGCTCGAGGTCCACAGGGAAGCGGGTTGAGACTGTGTCTCTTTGTAAGGAAAGCAGGGTAATTTCTACAGCTGGCTGGTTCCCGAGCAAAGGCAGACAAATGTAGTTGTACCCAATTTGAAATCAAGGGGGAAAAGGGCAGAATTTGTTTCACAGGACTGAAAGGTCCTGACTAACAAGGCACAGTGTTGACAGTACACCTTTCCTGAAGGCAGGGACAGAGAGGTGCTCTGTGCCTCTGGGTGTACTGAAGGATTATTGTAAAGCAGTGCTGGGCTCTGTGACCCACATGGCCCCAACCAGTTGTGCCCCGTGTTTTCCTTGCTGTAATACTCCATCCTCCTCGCCCTCTCACTGAAGCAGGGTGCAGTCATATCAACATGGATACAGCAGATTAGTTTTACAAGGTTCCCACCAGTGTGACATTCATCAGCTCTCCAATCTCGTGGTAACACAATCCCCTTGCCAAGCGCGCGCTGAGGCGGCGCTCGCGCCCCGGGGCCCAGGGCTGCAGGTTAAACTGATACCCAGGCCCTGCATTCCACCAGCTGCTGCTTGACTGACCCTGCTCCTGACATTCCCAGGGCCTGGCAGCCCTCCACGCAAGGGTTAAAGGGAAGTTGTAAGCAACGGTTCTAAAACACTTGGAAGAATCTCCTTGAATCAAAACCATTTCATAAAAGGCTCTTTGCCAGGCAATAAAATATTTTTTGATGGACTCTTGTTTTATCATTACCCATGTAAGAAAAATGTATTGCAAGAATCCCAACACAATTCAGGGAAGTAATCATTTGCAGATTTAGTAGGCATTCTCAATTGGCAAAAATGAAAGATTTATTGTAGGCATGATGAAACAAAGAGCAGTTGTGCAAACTTTACTGAGCTGGATTATGAGAACATGCTTTTTCCATTTCCCACTTTTAAATGCCTTGGATGCAGTTTCAAAAGACAGATCAAGATCAATTATTTAACACTGCAGCTCCACTGTACCTGAGCAGAGGATCTCTTCACACACATGTTATCTGTACACAACAATAAAAGAAGGAGATGGAGGGAAGACACTGATATAGACAGCTCCGGCAGACTTTGAAATAAAACTCCTATTGTTCCTTGACTCCACAATCAGCCAGGGATGTAAACAGAAAAGTCAGGCACTGACAAATGCCTGTGATTAAATGCAGTTATTTGAAACGCAGCCATTTCTGACTTACCCAAATACAGAAAATACAGGTGTCCTTAAGACAGAGCACAGGGCACTGAATTCTCTACAATGGTGACATTTCCTTTGAAAGCCACATTACAGCTGAATAAAATCACTCTCTTGCACACCTCTACTCATGAGAATAATGTTCTGAAGTAGAAGGGACTCTCTGGTCAGCAAAGGTGCAGAGTCTTACACCGACTTTACAAAACACAGGAAAGAGAAAATACTTTGGGAAGGAAGATATCTTTTCCTTGCCTTTTCCGCCAGGCACTTAATGTGCTATTTACAATGACACCAACTTAAACAGGGAGAGAAAGCAGCAGAGTAATTTGACTTAATTCAGCTATATCTGGAACCTGAGCACAAGAGTTTTCACCACACAGGAAATGCCATTGGCAGGCGAAAGACTGAAAGAGCCTTGAGATTCTCAGCAGAAGAAATGATTAGAGATGCAAAATTGCATTACGGGCACATTAAGTTACTGGCCTCAGTACCTCACTGTGATTATTCACCCTCACTATGCTCCAAAAAAATTTATTTAATTGTACTTGTAAGGAAAAGGAGATCCAAGGTGACAATATCACAAACTGCTCACAAAATTTCAGTAACATAGTTTCTGGTCTGAGAGGAAGAGGACCTCAACTTCAGAGGTGCAGAGCAGGGCACCTCCAAAACAAACCTACCCAAAAGCAGGCCTGCTTTTGGAAATAACTCAGAGTGAGCTGTCAGATGCCAGTAGGTCACATTTTGATATATTTAGCTTAACCAGCATGTTGGTTTTTTACCAGGCCCACTGGACTAATTGTTAAATGAGCCAGTGAAGGTTTCAGAATGTGACCCTGCACTGTGCAATGATGGCTTTTCATTTCTCATCAGATATTAAAGGCCAACTGCTGGTTTGCCCCAAAGTAAGAAACAAATGCATCACATTGAGAACTGAGATAAAACTGCATAAATGACTGTATAAAGTTTTTAATGTGCACTAAATTCCTCTTTCTCCCCCGAGACTACACTATACGGCCTCTCTGTTGCCCACAAATGCAGATTAACATTTTTATTAAATGACATAGGTTTCATTAATACGGAGTATTAAAATGTATTGGCCTTATAAGAAGTATTATTAAGTATATCATTGGCACGGGTTTTAAACAATATTTAATTTTATGGCTTTTTAATTTGACCAAGCCTTCTGCCAGGTGATACAAACTATTTTTCCTTCTTGAGGTTAATCACTGTTCAGAGAGGCTAAGTCACTGAGAGTTCTGAACAATTCCTACCACTTTTAATAATCCCCACAGAACATATACAAAGGAATAAAATAAAACCAAGCACTTAACCTCAAGAACACAAGCACAAATACTTTGTTTAAAACTTTAGAACTTACAAGTTTTCCACCAAGCAGCTAAGTTGTCCACCAAATGACAGGATTAATAATATTCGGATGCAAGTTGTTTTTTACATATTAAATTTCAGGGGGGAAAAAGAAAATTCCTCTGTCATTGCTCATAGATATTATTCAAATAACTGAATGCACCCTGCTTTCCCAGATCTTCTAGAGACAACTCACACTATCAAAATGATGCTGGATCCTGCAGAATTATGGTTTTAGGACACAACTGCTGGACACATCTTCGAGGTACTCTTGAGATGTATTAAGATATTCCTATGGGAAACAGGCATTTCACAATTATATTTCCTGCTCTGTAACACTTATTACTAGAGTGGAGAACGTGTCTGACTAGTTGAGGTAGTATCACTCATCTTTACTACTGAGCAGATTTAAACAGTGAAGCCCATGGATGATTCACTCCAAGGCAGGGGAGACAGTGAGGAAGAAACCTTGTCACACTTCTGCTGCATGGGAAATGGTGAGCTACAGAAATCCTGAAGAGATATAGCAAATGCAGTGCTTAGAGGCTGGAAAGCCTTTCTCCCTTTTTGCTCTTCAGATGTGATTTTTTGATAAAATACACTGATCTGCATGGCAAAGAAAGTGATCTTGTGGTGCAGCTGGAATGAATTGGGAGTTAGGAGGCTGTTTGCAAGATATCTTCAAAAGGTGATGCCTCATGAGAGGTTTTTAGGTCTGTGCTGAGACGGGGTTTGAATAAATCTACATGAAGAGTTTTGTCCTGAGCCAGGCCACAGCAGAGCTGGAAATAATTCTGAGTGTCTTAATATGAGAAAGAATCACTACTTGCTGAGTCCTGTGGGACAAGAGGATAAAGATAAAAACATGGTATCGAGATGTCATTTCTGTAAGCAAACCGGGCAAAGGGAAGGGAAAGGAGCCTAGAAGAAATCTTCCAAAAAAAGACCTGGGAGACATGCCTACAAGTTTGTCTGGCAGCCAGACATGGCAGATCACAACTAATAAATTTCACTTTTCAAAGTTGGGCATACTTCAGCCTGTATTATTTGACAAAGAACATGAAAGACTTTGCTTGGCGTGGAGGAGTTCTGGTACAACTACTCCTCCTGTGTGCCACAAGTGTGCCAGCAGCACAGTCCCTGTGGAGAACCACTTCTAATACAAAACTGCTCCCTTCTTTTAAAATGTTCTCTTTCAATCAGAGCATTGTCAGGTATTTGTCAAAAACTCAGTGTTTAGGATTCTGACTAATATCAGCAGCTTTGCAGGAAAATGGATCATTTTCCTTGTATTCAAATCAGGTCACAGTTGGAATTGTGGTGAAAAATATGTGTTTCAGTAGCCAAATCATAACACTGAAGAATGAAGAGAAGATAAATCAGTCCAGGATGAGCTGAAATATAATTGTTTGGGGGACTCTACTAACAACATAAAAACACTGTATAAATCAAGTGGGAAAAGCTTTTAAACTACAACCAAAAAATGTGTCTTTGTTTAAACCTTATTCGTTCTGAAACAGAAAGTAAAATATGATGGGTTAAAATACTGAAACATTTCCAAAATAGCACCTTGTCTAAAAAATGTCAGTAGTAACAAAATCCTCCAGTCCTGCTCACTGTTCCCCGCCACTTATTGTCCAAAGTGAAGGTGACTCAGATTCGCTAATGGGTTTTTTTTTCCTCAAAGTTCTACTGTGATACTACTGCTGGTTTGAAAAAATTGGTAGAATACCTAATAAAATTTCTATCATGGAGGATGGAAATGAATATCCATGCTTTTGTCACAAGGCTATCTGTTCCCTAAACAACTACCTGCCTATCACCTTACCTTCAGCAGCCAGCAAGTATTGTTAGTGGAAATTAACCAACACTGTGAGAACCATAATAGTGGCAATTAATTACTATATCCTATGGCAGGGATTTTCACAGAGTGCCTACTATGTTGTGGTGATATTACTGTTAATACCCCACTTTGTTTCTTATTTAACACACTGAACAGCAACGCCTACACACAGTCACCAGATCTGCACAAATGCATCAGGAAATCTTCAGAATTAGTATGTTTTAAACAGGTCCCAAATTATTTAATAATTTATCAGGTCAAATGAAATTAAACCTTGTGGAACTGAACATTCTTGTAGAATAAAGAAGGTATGTATTTGAAAGCTTCCTCCATGGAAGTACCATGCTGTATCTCTAACTACCCTGTTCCATTTCTCAGATCTCTTCAGTGTCCTGTATAACATTTTTAAGGCACACAAGTGCACTTGAAAACCATTCTGGATTCTCGCAGCAATACTCGGAATTTACTTCATTTTAATTTATTTAGATTTACACAAAAAAAAACCTCCCTGGAAGTATATCAGCCAGACGTAACCTGTATCAGACTGCTGGAAAATAACAAAAAAGGCAGCCAGCCTGACTCGGTCAGAGCACAATTCCATCAGTCCAGCATCCTATATCATTTTTCTATCAGCCTGATAAAGCTGATGCATGTCACAGAATGTCCTGAAGCCCTGAGGCTGAAAAACCTTCAGGAAAACCCTGGCAGCCCAGCTGAAGCAGGCAGGTCTCAAGCCCCCGAGGGCCATTGCACTGTACTCATCTGCAGTTCTGTCCTGCTGCACTGGAACAGGGACAATCCCATTCACAGTGGAATCCGGGCCCAGTAATTTCTGCTGAGTTTGCTCTGCAATATCTGTTAGTGTGGAGCGTTCCTGTGGGCAGACACGAGTTCAAATTCACCAGCTGGTTGGGCATGGAGCTGAGAGAGAGCCAAGCCTAAAGCCGGTTGTCAGCCTGCCCTCCAGTGCTGGGGCACGCTTAAACCCATTTGTACTGCCCTGGAATCTGCAGCGGGCTTTGTAAACAAACAAACACTGTGTTTCCACAAAACCACTGAATTGCTGTCTACTCCTCTAATCAGAGTGTTTTGAATGCTGACTTTCCTTGACAGTATCGGGAAATGCCATCAGAGACCTAATAAAAACAGAGATCTCTGGTGAGGCAGCTTTGATAGAATGGATGTTTCCTACTACTGACTTCAAAGGAAAGTAAGTGAGCCCAATATTATTGTTGTTTTTTTAAAAGCACTCCTTTGACATCAGTGCATGACACCCTCCACTCCAAAAGCTGAAAACACTTTCCAGACTTCCACAACATTCCCTCGAGTCAGGCATAGAAACTCACTGTTTAGGTGAAGTAATTCACAAGTGGATAAGCTGCTGCACCCAGATCCATTTTCCCCAGAGATCCAGGGCTGTCCCTGAGATTCCTCTGTAGCTGCAGACCTGTAGAGATCTCATTTCTCAGCCTGCATTGCTGGACACGCACTCCCCATGGACTGACAGACAGCATCAGACTCGCCATCTACTGAGAACAGAGATTCCACACTGGTTTCCTCAGAAACAGAAGCAGAAATACTAATCTGCTCCACAGGCATTCTCCTGTATTCCCAACAACCAGGTCGCTGCCCATGAAGTGTTACAGATGCAGCCAAGCCTTCTGATGAAAGCTCTCATACATTCACATCATGTCAAACCACCTGTGTCAGAGACTCCCAGTGAAAAACTAAGAGGAAGTTCAGCCAGAGCCCAATCTTTTGTGCAATCTGTACAAAAATCTGTTTCATCGGTAAATTGCAAACTGTTAGTTTGTGTGAAGTGGCGACTGGAACACAAGATCTGCCCTGGAATGCTGCAATTGCCTAAAGACACCCTTAGGCCAGTTACTTATCTTCTCTGTCTCAATTTCCCCATGTTTAATGCAGTACCCATGATGTCTCAGCCTTAGGGATTCAAAAGAACTGACTACAAACAGCACAGGTGCTGAATTTCACCGTGTACAATACAGCACCCAAATCATTCCGTTCAGACTTCTCCCAAACTGAATATGTTGAATATATATACAAGAAAAGAAGATTCTTCCTCAAAGTCTTAACTCTCTAGGCAAACACAGAGAAACAGGTCTAGAACACACAGAGGAGGCATCTGTTTCTTTGAAATACAAAAACTAAAGACATTAACCATAAATATTATCCCTGTCCAGCTCCCTTCATGGATATCACGTACATTATGATAGCAAATTTCTATAAACACTAATTACACAAGTAGAAATTACATAAAGATAAATCATTTACCTAGATCCTGTCTGGGAGGGGGGCCCTGAGCATGAATGCAGTGATGGGAACATGTTTTCTACTCGTTATGAAGCCACAAGAGTACAAGAGGGTAAACTAATAAGCCAAGTACAGATTTGTCCAATTCAAACAACTCTAGACAACTAAATGAGCAGCTCTGTATTTACATTCGCAAGCAGAGGCTTAAACTAAGGATACAATATCTAGAGATCAGCACGCTTCTACTCACCAAAGTATTCGAAGAACTGAAAGGCAGCTAAATATGCAGTTATGAGAAGCTTTTTCTCTTCCTTTTTTAAAAATAAAAACCATTTAAGCTTGCTAATTTTTGCTGTCTCAGACAATCAAAATTCCAATTGTCTGGGACATCAAATCTAAAAAAGCATGAAATTAATCTTCAGAAGTTAAAGTCTTAAAGGCATTGCATCATTATTTTTGTTGGATATATTTTTGATTATAATGCAGATGAACCCCAAATTTAATAAAACTAAAATAACATGAGTTAAGTATGAAACATAACAGGATATTGCAAAGAGATTAGGTAGTTTCCTTTAGACTACTTGCAGAGCCCAAGGAAAAACCAAAGGGAGAGACACAACGATGAGAAGGCACCGCTTAATTAGAATATTTAACAGAATATGAAAACAGAATACTCAATAGTACTGGCCTTGGCAATGGAACACAGTGAGCAGAATACAGACCCGAAACATCAGCAGTGCTCCACACCAGATCCTGTTTTGCCTGTCGCCTGTCTCTAGTAAAGAAAGAAGCAGGCTCACTAAATCCAAACCAGCTGCAAAGATGAGAGTGTTACAGTTGGACTGAAGGAAGCTTACCTCATGAAAGTATTGTGGAAACTGCTGTTGGAAAGATAATAAAAGGATTAACTGCAGTTTTAGTGAACCATTTACTTTTCAATCAAAATGTCTCATGTATTTCCTGTTCTCAAGTAGCCTGAATTCCAAAATTCCTTTGTCTATTACAGTACATAGTAGCAAAGCCTGTCATAAGAAATTAATAATTTTACATGGAAAAGTACTTTTATGCATGAGGGCGGGGTGCTGCTCACTGTTAGCTTCTCCTCAGCAGTTCAATACCTAGTCAGGCAGTAATCTTACAGGCAAGAGCAAAATCGAGGGTTTAAAAAGAAAGCACAATGGGTAATTGTGAACGGGAAAGAAAATCTCCACTACAAATAACAAGAGATGCAAAGTTACTTTAAAAGAGCTACAGCAAAAATGAAACAAAATCTCAGACCTCTATAGACAGAGAATGAATTGACTTCTTAATTTGCAGGAATAACAGCACATTTATTACCACATCAAAAGAAAAGCCATCATTTAAAATGACATGACATCACTGCACTATGCAACGCTGCACAGCAACCCCTGTTTCACGTGGAATGGAATTCCCTGGGCAAATAATCCCCACTTGATATTGATAACTTAGAGGAGCTGTGCTGCAGCTTTGGATCCTGCCCCTGCTAGATCAAGCTTTTTAGGGTAGAAAACTAAACTTGCAGAGAAGACACGGTTTCTATGTATTCTCTTGGATCCACTTCACTCCCTGCAGAATTCCAGACTGCAACATTTAACTTGCAATACCTCAGCTGACAGTGGAAGGCTCTTACTGTGGGAATAGAACAGTTAACTCCAACTTGAGCAATGTACAGCTCCCAGTCTTGATTGGGCCATTCCATGGATGGGAACAACTGCAATACCTGCTCCAGTGAAAGAGATCTTTATATACTTACATGCCAAGGCTGTGTAAGTATGACATAAAGGTTGTCTGCAATATCAGATGCAAAGGTTTTCCCAACCTACCCATAAAACCTTGATATGTTACCAAAAGCTGGTACATTAGTGCAGATGAAATTAATTGAAAGTAGGACATTTTTAGCATTTGCTAACATACTACAGCATTTAGTATCTCTGGTTTACCAAGTTTTCTGTAGGAATAGGAATATAACATCAGAAATCTGACATACAGTATCTGTTAAATACTTATTTTTCAGGAAAAGAGACAAGTTCCCTTATCCACGGAGTCTACTGATCTTTCAGCAGCACAGGAAACTAATCAGGGCTTCATGTTTTAAGCATGCTTTCAATTTACTTACCTACACTTTTGTTTGGAAAGAAGCAAATTTGCATTATCCTGTAATAATTTATAACTAAAATAAATCTATTCAGGGGAAGTTAAATTCATTTGTACATTAAGAAAATGTCATTGAGCTTTTTATGGAATAGAACCACTCAGTTCTTGCTTTCAAAGCAAAAAGAAACACGTAAGTCTTAGAGTGTTTCCATTTTATCTTGTACAATTTGATGGTATTCCCTAAGTATATGCACTGTTTCCAGTATTATCTTAGGGAATACCCACTAAACAGTGCAGACATTAAGATAATGTCTTTCATTTATCCAATGGAAGTAAAAAGATCATCAGGACAGTCACTTACAGGAAAATTTTTCTCTGCAACATGTTTTGAATACTCTTGTTTTCTTCCTTTTTCCTTCCATAACCATTGAAGGCCTGGAAGCTTTTTCTACAAATGTTCTTTCCTATTCCTCCATAGAAAGCTATAACTTGCCATGGAAAAGTTTGTCATGATCTAATATCCTTACAAGCATTTTCCATTGCATCATGCTCTGACCAAAAGAATAAAATAGACATATAGCTGAAAATTCTGCCTATCAGGAACCCCAACCTGTTGCCATAACCATTCCCTTTGTCTGCACTTATTTGTGCGTGTGTGTGTGTGTGCACATGCACACACATGTGGGTGTTACAAATGAGACTTTCCAAATTTCATGGCCCGGTTTGGAAGCTGATGTCAAACTTGTTTTGCTTCATCTGTTTCAGTCAGGGTCTTATATCATTGTTGTTTCAAACATGTGGAAGGCTTAATGGAAGTCATTAACTTTTATTTTAGTTTGGCCATATTGTCATCATGGTGGGCAGATGCAGAGATGGTGTTATTCCCAAGATCCTCTTTTTGGAACACTGCTGTTGTTTACATCTTCTTGATCAGAAGAGAACAATGGTCTTTACTTATTTTTAAAGCTCTGTTTTGCAAATTAAAAAAGCCCCTAACAACCTTTGAAAACGTAATTAAATATATTCTTCTTATTCTTTTAACTGTTTAAAATCCTTTACCAAGTTTCTTTTTTTTTTGTCTAACCTACCATTTGAAACTGTTGCACTCACAAATCTATGGGTTATTGTTCAGCTAAAGGAATGAAAAGAATTTCATTAGATGTGTTTTATGTTTCTTGATTAAAAATGTCACCCGAGGCTCAGTGACTTTGTTTTACGTTAAATGACGGCTGCGTGCTTTGATCATCACTTTATTAGTGGTTTAATGAATATTAAAAAAACAAAGCAGTGTATTAAAAGTTAAGCTCTCATATAAGGAAACCGAATCCCTTTTCCAAGAACTACAGTATTTCTTACTCAATCATTTCCTTCTAGATTAAGGTTTTCTCCAATTCCCCTTTAGCCTGCTACAGACTAAGTTACAGGAAAGCACAACAATTATATTGGAATAAGATCGAAGAGAGAGCAAGGAAGAGAGCAGGGCAGTCATGTTTCTATTCAAACAAATATAATCCAGACTTACCATGCACTTGTTTGGTTTTTCTCCAGAGTGAACCCTCATATGAATCAGCAGTTTGTAACGAGCATTGAAGGGTTTATAGCGGCGGACACAGCCTGCCCAGAAGCAAGTGAAGTCCTCTCCTTTCCTCTGGTCAATGTGAGTCTTTTCTATGTGTCTGACCAGTTCATCTTGTTGGTCGTAAGTGGCACTGCAGTCAATCCACTGACAGACCTGCTTGCCATTGCTGAGGTCCTGCTCATCGCCGTCGCTGGGCTGCAGGGACTTGGGAGACATGGAGGTGCTGAGGTGAGGCAACGTCCCTGGGGTCTGGCTGAGCTGCTGGTGGAGGTGGTAAGGGGGAGGCAGCCCCTGGTGATGGCGAAAAAGATCAGCAGTGGAGGAATAATCGTCAGCCGGTTCTTGTTTTAAGAAACTCACCTTCTGGCTGCCGTGCGAGGAGTTCTGGTGAGGATGGCTCGTACCATTCATCATAAGGCTGAGGCTGCCATTCTCCTCGACTTGCTGCATTTGTATCTGCTCACAGTCACCTCTGTCACACTCAGTGGAAAGAGGTACAAGACATGCTGGAGGGGAGGGAATACTGCAAGTGTTTCCGGGCTGAGAGCAAGATTGGGGCTGGGAGGATTTCTGAGCACTGTGATGACTGATCTCCACAGGATGAGAGGAAATGCCAGCTGAGTTAGTTCGCAGTCCATTCACACAGGTGACCAGTGACGTCTGCGACGTGCGGATGATCGCTGTAATATCGATTCCTTCGGCTGAAGACGGCACAACGGAGATGCATCTCTTCTTCAGGTTGCTTGTTTGTATCCTGGCTGAGTGCTGAGGGGTGCCAAGTGACAAAGGACCCAGGGAGGAGCTGTGTTCATTATTAAACAAGTAGGATGAAAGTGAATTTGTAAAGCTATTATTCATTAGGTCTAGTTCGGGATGCACACTACCGGAGGCTCTCAGCTCCATCCCCTCTGTAATCCTCCTATGTGTGGAAGCCTCAGACAGAACCTTATAATCACTGGGGCATTCTTGTTTAATGTGCTGAGCCGGGTGACTTCCATTCAGGCATGGAGCAGCAGAATCTACTGAGTCTTGAAACCTGGGTGACCTGCAATACAGTTTTCATTAAGCATCGCTAACCACCACAAGGTTTATCATTTTTTGTACAAGACATAACACTTGTTAAGCCCTGCAGAATGGAAGCACTTGCTCTCTGTTGAACGTTGCCTGTCTAAGGCAGCAATTATACCAAAAAAAAATCTGCAAAGCTTTCTCTCCAACCTGTGTAAAGACAGCATCGTTTTACACAGGATTAATTTTACACGCTGGGTTACACACGGAACAGAGAATCTTCCCTCCACTGCTACAGGCACTTCATCAATCATAATCAAGGCTTTCAATGCATAATAGATTGGGCAAAACAATAGCTGAGAATGAAGTTTGAGAACTTTGGGCATTTTTGAATTATTCAAATATTGTCATTTTTCTCAGAGTACACTGAGAAAATGCCTTGGCATTCTTGTTGACACAAAAAAGCTGAGCTTTGCTCACATGTCAGAGACATGCTTTCCTTTGGTAAATTATGAAAGGAGCCAGATTACAGGAGAAAAAAGGAATACAGCAAAAAAAAATCGGTTGCTTTCTACCAGTACTCCAGAATCAGTGTGAGATCAGCTGAGTATTTACTTCCACAAAATAAAAAGTTCACCGCCAGTAAATTTGAAATGGCAGCCTATATACTCCCATCTCCATTTTTCATAATAAAGAGTGCATGGGACTGTAAATCACAGTTCTGTTCTGCAGAAGCGATTTTTCATAATTTTTGATGTGTGTTGAATCCATTCATTGACAAAGCAGAACCTTGAGGAACTCCACAAAAGACTTTTCAGAAAAGCACTGCATTAAGAAACATTTCCTCTGAACATTTTCTTCCAAGCAGTTAGCAACTGGTTTATGGCTTAAAATAAAATATTTTATCTCAGCTATAAACATTTACTGTGGATGATCCAACTGTGTGCTTTTTCTTAGGAGCAAAGGGTGTTCCTTACATATCCCTAAAGCATGGGAGGGTTTAACCTATGGCTTCATGGTGCCAGACCAAGGAGAGGAAACAGTACCTCTGTGTGCAGGAAAGCTCTACCTGAGCTAATAAACCCTCCAGAGAAGTGTCCTGTGGCTCTTAAGCTGACATGTTCCACTTAAATGAATTTTATGCTTTTTTTGATGCTAGCACCACAAAAGCTGAAGAAAACCCAGCCATTTGGCAGCTTGTGTGTGACACTACAGCTAAGGCAGGTCTGACACATTTTAAAGCATGAAATACGTACATAAAAATATTTTGGATATTTATACACTAAATTATGAAGCTGCTGAATAAACTGCATTTATTTTACACCTTACATGATTTTATCAGTATTATTTGCATTAATCTATCACTAATATTAAGAATGGGAAGCTGGGATAACTTCTAAAACTTCCTTGGTAATAGCTCTCAAAAGAACAAAAAGGGATGGAAAAAAATAACAACAATCAAAAGCTTCAAAAATACTTCCTTCCCATGAAATTAAGGTTGTCAAAAATTGGCACTTGTCCAAAGCACACAGCTGGGAACACTGCATTCACTACAGACAGGTTTCTATGCTCCAGTAGGGCTTCATGTAAAAAAACCCTTTAGGATCATGAGAGATGTTGAATTCCCCATCATCCACTGATACAGAACAATCAGATCGTTCCTTTGCTACCAGAAAGTTTATAACAGTACATTAAAAATTTTTAGAGGTTTCCATAAACCATTGTTTATAATTTCTCCCTTTAGGTTTGCACAGTTGGTCTCAGGGTAAACTTAAAGCACCTGTTTCTGCAGATGGCAGATTTATATTTTAAAAAACCAAACCAAACAGCATTCATAGATTATTTTTTAACATTTACAGAACCATATGTCTGTAAAATATGTGGCATAAGTATACTTTTATGGCACATGTTTGGGAAGCCCTGCTCTGCTTGCTCAGTGGAAGAGTGGTGTTTTTAACTCATTCTGAGAAAGGCTTTACAGCATGCCATGCCAGGCACAGCATTTCCTATTACTTGATTTTTGCTGTACAAAAACTCTTCTAAATAATTCAGTTTGTATCACAGTTTAGTGGTCCCAAAGCCTCAGGCTAAAGTAAACTCAACACATTTCCTACATCATATAAAGCTAACCCAAGCCTTACATTTCAGCCTGTGATAATTGGTGTTGTATTATTAAGCTTTATGTAAAGCTCCCATCTTGCCAGAAATCCACGAGAGAAGTTTGGTTTTGGACTAAGCTGGAGTCAGTGCAGAGTACCTGCAGAATGAATAAAAACATCCCTGTCCTGAGAAATACTGGGTTTCCAAAATCCTCAGGAACAGTGACCTGCATTTCCAGCACAGGATCTTACTCAGAGTCAAGACTGTACTGATGTGATGTTGCAGTGCAGATTCTGAGAGACAGAAAAGAGAGTTTTGAACCACAAGGCAAGCCAGAATGCCTTATTTCAAAAGCAAAAGAGATGAGGGCACTGAAGTCATGCTTCCCATTGCCACAGATGGGTCTTATCCATTCTCTGCCTACAAAATGATAAGCACAGGCTGCTTGTGTAGATCAGAACCAAGTCCTCTCCAGGATCTGGAATTTTCTCTGTTGTACTGTATATTTATATACATTATACATCCCATGTTAGTTAACTCTGCTGGGAGAATCTGACTTTCCTTCAATTTCCTGGTGTTTGAGTGTTGGGGTACCTGATGTCAAGGTTGCATTAATTCAGAGCTCCTGTATTCCTGGCAGAACTTTGCCATCACTACTCCAGGCAAAGCCCTGCTCATTCCTCCCTGTCTTGGGAGGGCTAAAGGTGGGAGAGGCACAGAAACAAAACCAATGCAGAAGCAACACAAGGTGTCTGACATCCAGCTTGCAGGGTGGCTCCCCCTACTCCCATGGACTCTTTGCCCCTGGCATTTTGCTGTTACAGCCACGGAGCAGATTCCAGGCCTGGTACCCTCAGGCTGTGCTGGCTGTAAGGATTTCACAGCTTCTGGACAGTAGCCAAATATAAATGCATGTAAATAAACAGGCAAGATGAGAGGACAGAGGAGAGCAGGGCAGTGCAAGGAGCACCGTGGACACATGGATCAGCCATAGCAGCTTTTGAGGGCTTCCAGATAAGCAATCCAGGAAAGAGAGTGGGGTCAGCACAAGGATATACCCCAAAAACCACTCTTCAAAGGGAGGGAGCATCCATGCACTAGGGATGGACAGTCTAAGGGAACAGAATTGCTGCTTAAACTCGTGAAAGCTGAGTGTAAGGCCTTTGAAGAGTAACAGCAGCCTCTCAGAGGATACTGAGGCAGTGTTTCCTAAGAGACTCCCTTACGTGGTAATTGGAGCCAGAGCACGAGGCCAGTAGCACCATGCCAGAAGCACTCGCTGCAGTTCCCAACTGCCCTCAGAGGAAAAGATGACTGTATCTGAAATCTCCGGATTATTTACAAAACATACATGCCTTCAATTGCCACTGGAAATGTGCACCCGGTGATAACTGACAGTTTTAAGAAGCTGGAGAAAAAATCTCTGCTGCACATCCAGGAACCCCGTGCAACACTATCCGAGTGCTCTGATGCCTTCCCTGGGTTTTACACGCTGAGCACTGAGCGCAGTGTGGGCGGGTTTGCCGCGCCTGATAATGGATTATTTGACAAAAGGCCAACATTAGCTGCGTGTTGCCTCCAGTTGTGGTGAGGAAGGTATTGGGACTTTTCCAGTCCCACACACATTGCGTTCACAGATAGAATGTAGCAGCAATTATGCTGCACAGTTTAAAAGTTATTAACTGAGTGGGGAAAAGGGGCCAGGGAGAAGAGGGATCATGACTCTTGGACTAAGGCAGTCATCCCTAGAATACAGTCTCCAAGGGAAAACAATTTCAGGGAGAAGCTGAAGGGGATAACAAGTTTCAGTGCATTGAAGCAAAAAAAGGACAAAGGCAATCAAAACCCCAGACCCTGAAGGAGATTTTTGATTGCTAGGGGAAGTGCTACCTGGTTTGTTTGGCTTTTCCTTGGATGTTCCATAACTTAGAAATGCAAAGTGGTTCAAAGTTCTACACGGAGATATTGTTTGAAATGGTCCCCATTTATTTCTGTACTTGTCATTAGAGCTGGGCAGAACAACCAAAAAGAATTTGCCCTGATGTCCATGTGCTCCACTATCTGACAATGCCAGCCCTACTTCTCTCATCCATTTTCTCATGAAGGCTGAGATCTGGGGAGGCACAGAGCACCCTTGGCTCCCATTGACTTCACTCCTCTCCAGGGCATAATTCCCAGCTCAGTTACATTCTCCTGTTTTCAGATCTTCAGGGAAAGACCATGTTTTCTGTTACTTGCTTGTCAAGAATCTTTAACATTACAAACACCATGAACAGAAATGGTATGAAATGCTGTCCACCTTCTTTCAAAAACCAAGGTTTTGGCTCTGTGCCATGTGTCTCATGAAAAGCACAGGGATACAAGGAGACACTGTGTCTGTGAGGATCACAGAGCAGAGCTGGGCATTGGCTTCATCTTGCAAATACCATGAAGACAAATGCACTCTTAGCCAGGTGGACTACAAGCAGAGCATGACTAAGTGGGACACAGAACAACCTGTAATGGCCTTCAGGATATGCTCCACACATTTCCAATCTTAGAGGCAGCAGAGTCTCAAGGCTTTAGACCATGCCACAAAGCAGAGGGGAGGGAATCAGGCCCATCACCTGCTACTTTCTCATGTTATGCACCCAACAATCCTTTATGTTGTTCTGGGAATCCTCTTCTAAATGGGGGCTGGAAGGGGTTCATATTTCTGAGGGTGGGTACTGTGATGCCAGGTATGAAGGTATCTGTCATTTCCTCATTATAAAATTTACAAAAAGGTTCAAAAAGATCTAAGCAGAGTGCTCTCTTCCTCCTTTTGTTTGCTCCTGCCCTAATTATCTTTGTTTCATAATAGTCCTCACTGACAGAATGAAAAAAATAAAAAGGTTGATAACTGCCAGTCCCACACTGAGCTGTAAATAAACCAGGAGGAAGCAGATATACATCCAGCTGCAAAGGCACCTATGAATCCTTGTAGTAGTAATGGATTATTTTGTTGTGGCATGGATATTATTCATCCTTTTCAAACAAACAAGCAAACAAACATGCAAAAAACTCTTTCCACTTGACTGTCACATTACAGTGCCTCCTTCTCCTGAAAACACCGATGTTCTTACCCCACTAGTAAATTGAAAAGGGGAAACAAGGCATGAATATGTATAATAAAATCAGGAACACTCAGATTTTCCAGACCAAGCTGTAGGCTGTATTTCCCCTTGCTGTGACTATGGAAATTTCAGCCTGATAGGTCCATCCACAGAGTGCCAAATATTCCAAGTACCTAAGATAAAGGCTGCAACTTTATTGAGGTTTTTCTTTTCTAGTGCTATTCAAAAAGGTCAAGATTATTCCTATTACATGCACTGCCAAAAAGCAGCATAATTAAAACAGATGGACAGATTTTAATTTGTAGCAGGTTTCTATTCACAATGGATGTCTGTTTAGGATAGTTGTTTAAAATCTGGTAATGTTAAATTTGTAACAACAACAACAAAAAAATAATAGAGTTCTGTTTTTTCATATAATTAATTTATAGCAAATGTTTAAATAGAGATTCAGTTCATAGCATATCCAACTACAGTGTATATATCAAAACCAGAGACCAAATTTTCACATTATGGCCTTAAAAGCAAATACCAAGGATGTGGCTGTATGGGAACTCTGCAAGTACTTCATTAAGGGAAATGCTGTAGAAATAAGAGAAGCACAGGCTTCCCGTAGGTGAGTGGCATGCCAAATCACCATGTGGGGGACACTGGGTTGGGACTAAGTATCATCCCTGCCTCCCAGGCAGTGATTTGGTGACACTGTGGCCCTGGGGTGGAGCTGAGGACAGGAGCTGATAAAACCTGGAGCCATACCTGAGATCCGAGTGCGCCAAGTTGAGCTGGCCCACGTGCAGCAGCCTCTCCCGGGAGAGCGCGTGGTTCCCCGTGTGGAGGAACAGCCCCTGCCTGCACACGGGCACCGAGCCACTCGTCATCTCCATGTCCATCATGCTCTTCTTCTCAGAGATCAAACTGCAGTGACTGTAGCCACCGTTCACTGTCAAAAGTAAGTTAAAAAAAAAAAAAAAAAAAAAGATAAGGCTTTGGTTAAGAACTCTCTCCACTGGTAAGTACTTTGTAAACTCACTTTGGATTTCTTTCCAAAATTCTTTCCAAAATTTTCAACAAGGCAGTGGAAATGAAAGGTTTCACAAGGAAGCAAAAATTAATTGCAAAGGAAAATGGATCTGTGAACTGTGGTTATTTATTTCTCATTGAACAGAAATGCAGCATCTTCTGGCCTGCACAGTCGGTGGGTTTGGACCGAGGCATTTAAGATCACTTTGGATGCCTTCCAGCATATAGTGGATCCTTCTATCATCTGTGCTCTACTTGTAACCATGAAATAAATTATCATATCTCTGGAGTCTACAGCTCCATTGGGCTTTATTCCATTCCTGTTCTGGCTTTATCCCATCATAATTTAACTCACTTCAGGGTTAATACCTACCTTAGCAGGACTGTATAATAAGATTTTTGACTGTTAATTGGGTAAGATGAATCACATTTACAGAGTATCTAAATACACTGTTGAGCACTGTGAGAATAAGTTTTTCAAGGTGACACCACCAAGAGAAGATGGTAAATCAATCATATTACAATACCCAATTCATAGTTCCTCTCTTTCCAACAGCAGAATTACCTGGAATACAGTCAAGATGTATCTTCCCTCCAAAATACTGTAGATCCTTTTTAAGTGCTTAAGATTTATACTGGACTTGTAATAAAACACTTTCTTTCATACCCCAAATGACACGAGTCTGAAATTCATTAGGGCTTTCTAAATATGTACTTTACCAATTTTATCATATTATCAAAACATAGAAACTTGAAGCTTCCTTCAGAGCTCAGCAATACCAACTGTAGCACACACTGATACTTGTTTGTGAGAAGACAGTGATTTCCTGCAATAACATGAACACTATCCCTGTGCTGTCAAAAATAATTATCTTCTCTTGTAGCTGTCAAATCAGAGAACACATTTGCTCCCTGCAAAGGAACAGAACACTTATGCTAAATCCATGAAATTCTGTTTCAGCTAATCCGTGTGCCTTCACAAAGTACCTTACAGATTCGTTAGTAAAAGCTAAAAATTTCTTGCACAACAGTGCCCTGAGTGCAGTTGCACTTGCACCAAAGCCTCTGAAATGTGCTCGCCACATGTGAGCTGGAACAGCGATGGACAAGGAACAACACCAGCAGCTCATGGGTTATTCCCCCCCACAGCAACTAAAAAAAGAACTGTGAGATTATGTCCGAACACAGACAACCCAAGTGTTCAAGTGTCCAAACACATGTGAAAGCGAATTCATTACCTCTGAAAAAAAGGGAAAAAGTCCACTTTACACCACTGTAACTGAGAACAGAATCTGGCCCTTTGACAACTGGCTGTTCTATACAATATTAATATCACTGGCTGGCACACGTAAGATTTAAGCACTTTCCATGTCTGGAACCAGATCTCTTCTTTCACTGGTATCGAGGGGCCTTTAACCTACATTCTGTAACTTACCAATAACAGATGAAAAGAGCACACACTCCCTTGCCTTCGACCAGAGGGTTCACCCCGCTCGCACTATACCGCAGCCATTCCATAAATCCATATAAAAAACTAATCCTAATTTACAGAGAGTAAATCTAATAAAAGCTGAATGGTTTCCAGAAGGATCTCATGGAAGTGGAATCCATCAAGGTAACTTTTGTCTTTTTGTGTCCTGCAGTTTTGATTTATATCCTCACATTTAAGCGCTCGCGAGGGATCGGAAGGAGTTGATACAGTAGTGTGCAAAGGCTGCAATCAGGCAATTCCTTCCATATGAGTAATCAAGTTAGTTCAATTTTGGATATCTTGCTTCTTTCTTTCTGGGGTAAACTGACATTGGGGGAGTTTTTTCTTGATTTTGCCAGATTAAGTCACGTGAGAATTGGTCCCATGGAGTGTGATGAGGCTACACACCTCGGGTAGGACAGCTCACACCGGTCAGGACCTGTAGGGTCAGCCCTACATTTCTTGTTAAGGGTAAATTTTCCAAGAACAAAACAGAACATTTCCTTACACAAAGGTAAACCTGTCTGTCCAACAATGCAATCAACATCTGAAACACCCCTACTAAAGGGCAATAGCTCTCTTTCTTCCCTAGGGAACACTTTGTTTACCATTCAGGAAGGCTTCACCCTTACCGATAAAATTAGATATTAAGGCTACTAAGATAAGAGTAAGAAAACTTACCAAAAGGGCAATTATTAAACAATAAATGCATGCTGCAGTGCTTTGGAGTTTACCTAATTAAGACCAATGAACAAATAACTGAAAGATGTCTAATTGAAATGACTCACATTCGAAATAGAGACAGATTTGAAATATTTGCCTAACATACTAGATATCCCCAGAGAGTTGTGGGTTTTGCGGCAAAGACCAAACTAGGTCATTTGCCTTTTTTTTTCTTACTGTTCATTCTCTTTAATTACATCTTGTTAAAAAAAAAAAAAATTTGCCATTCTTGGTTTTGTTTGGATGCGATGTCCAAAATTTACCACGACAACACGGAGAAATGGAACGCCGTTACTGGCAGCTGGATGAGTCACGTGAGGCGAGTGAAAGACCAAACAGTACCAGATTTCCTCAAACAAGTGAAAATCATCCACACTGGAAGAGGCCATCACATCCCTCCACAGAGAGGAAATTATTAACTCAAAAGCTGCCAACACAGCAAAGCCATGGGGGAGAAGGTGATGTACCCACATTCAGCACCTCATTCCATATAATGAACACTGAATAATCCACATCCCTGAATGTTTGGAGTGACTGCCACAACTCGTACACAGTCAGTAATTTAAGCCCATCCAGAGAGATGCACAGCACTGTGCTGCTGATTAAAAACTCTAATGAATGAACTGAGTGCTTCAAAACACAGAATCTTCAAAGTGATTCATGAAATAGGCCATTTTTGACATTTTCAACAATAACAATAAAATCAATGCTTTGCAGAAGTTTTTTATGCCTGTCACGCCATTCTCTATGGTGAGTGGAAGAGATTGTCTTAATTCTGTGATCCCAAGGCAGAAAAATAGCAAAGGAAAGGAAAGCAAAGGATGGGAAATAGATACTAGAATTGTTCTTATACCCCTTACAAGGCAGGCCCAACTGTGTGACTATGGAGACAGATTTTCTATGCCTTGTGGAAAAACATGGCTTCTTCTTCGTTTCAGTGAACCCCTATTAACAGGGATATGAGTTTGAGTCGAAATTTTTCTATTATGGACACAATTTAAGAGAAGGAAAAGCATTTTAGAAGTAGCTGGAGTGATTAGCCACAGATGCTATTAAAGCCCTAGCAGAATTTACCCAAGTGTAACACTGGTATTTTTAGTTAGATCTTAGAACAAAACATCCTAAACAAGGACTTCCAGATATTGACCTAGAGATCCAAAAGGAAGGGATGTTCAGTTTTATTCTTGGCCAGTTTCTTCACAGTCATTTGCACCATCTTGTACACGACAAACCTGTAGACATTTGGGTTTTTCACTACTTCACAGAGGAAAGTTCTGCAGTCTTGAGTCTCTTTTGTTGCTGTTTTCCCTTCCCTGAGGACTGAAATGGTTAACAGTAACAGCACTAAATTTTCACTGCTGCATTCAAGAGTTCCTCTGTCAAAGAGGAACAAAGCAGCTCACACCACACCCCAGGTTCACCCTGGATCTCTGTATCAGTTACAACCTGTTCACATTTTAAGGTCTGTTTCAGACAGCTGATAGAGACATGGCTTCATTTACTTATAATGCTTGTACACTACTTTAATAAAAACACAGTGAGAGCCAAAACATTCTTTATCACCGACCAGACCATACTATATACTGAGGGTCAAGTGAAGATCAAATTTGTCCTACACTGGTGTTTCAAAACAGGGGTGGCAGATCCTCTGCCTATTCCCAAATAGATACAGATGACAACAATTTATAAAATATTAAGATTAAAATCAATAGCACTGAATAAGATTAGAATAAAAAAGAAGGATCTCTTTCCTCTAAGTTTTTATGAATCATGCAATAAAATCCTACAACAAAAATTCTTATTTCTTTACTTTCACATTGATGTATGAGTGAAGACAGAAGGGCTAAGAAAACCCTTGTAAACTAAAACAACCCAGATAGAGAAATAATTTGTCGAGTATCAATCTTGAAAACTCATGAAAGATAAATACAAGCCATGTGTGTCTTTCTAGTAAATTCTGGACCCTAAGTGTTGGCTACATCCATATTTGTTATTTCATGTTCAATTTATTTTTAAAACTAGTTATTTGGATTGCATTATATTTCTGTTCTGGGGAATTTATTTTTGCAGACTAGAGACAGTATTTTAGGAGAGTAAATGTGTACGGTTGGCACTACTGAGTAAAGCAGCGTGGTTAATTTTATATCAGTCCAGCTTAACACAATTTGAAAACAGTTCAGTAGTTTACAGATCTGTAACCTTTTCACTTTTGAGTATGTGGATAGATTTGGCTCCCATATTTGACTTTATCATGATATTTTAAAGGCAGCAAAGAACACATAATAATCTACTACATCTTTCACTGCTAAACCAGCTGCAATGTTACAAAGTTTAGATTTCCATCTGAAACCTGCACAACACTTTTTAAACTTAGCAAGTGCGGCCAAGATTTAGGAAAACACATGCCATGAGCTTTAGTTCCAGTGACTTCACAGCCTCAGCTGATGTTCTGAGTTAGACTCTAGATGTGTAAGGATAGAACTATTTTAGGCAATAGTGAATAGATTCTCAGAAAAATACAGAAATATACTGTCTACTACCAAAAGGAGTCTTTCCCTATAAGCAGGTTTAAAACTCAGCATTCCTGGTTTCTATTTGGATCTCAGACCTTTACATTATACACCCAAACAGAGGTGAGAGCAGACTGAAAATGACCATTGGCCTCTTTTGTCACAATCAGGACAAAACCTTTCATAACTGGATGAAACACAGGTCTTGTCATTACATTCACTGTTACAGTCTCTTCTGCTTGGAATCACCCTTTTCCTGTTGCCAGGCAATTTGAAAAATATTGTTCTCAGCACATCTGGCTTTTTTTGTGGTCAGTTATCCTTCCTCACTACTTGGATTTTAGAAACAGGGGGAAAAACATTAAAAATAGATGTTTTAGGAAAATATTAAGCTCAACAAACACTATTTTAATTAAAAGGAAATCCCAAAACCCTCCTAATGGGCACTTGGAGAATATAAGCTCAATGTAATGAAATTTGATGTGTTACTTTTTCTGTTTTCTTTAAGAAGAACATGTTTGGAATAGGTTTAATTCCCAGTATTTTTGATAGGTAGGATATTCACACCCCCCAAATAAATGCCATTGTGCTTTTGGTGTAAGCTTTAAGACAACTATACACTGTTTAGGGTTACCTACACTCTCACCTGCCCTTGGCTCCCTTGGTTTGTGTTTTTTGCTGCTCTAAAAGGACACCACCAGGGTTTTCACAGCACCCTGTCATTAGATGGAGCCTGCAGGCTGAAAGAAATCCAGTGACTCTTTCAAAACAGAAGTTGACACATTTTGTGATGAGGTACTTGAATTATTCCCCTTTTAAAGATGCTTTCATAAATGATTACGTGATTCCACTGGGAATCAGGATCTTTCCATACATGCACAGACTGAGAAAATCTATTCCTTTTCTTTTGTCCTCTAAGTCATTTAATTCCCTAATAGCCAGAGCATGCCTACTATGAACTACATGTGGGTTATTGCTTTCCCATTTACTTACTAAGCCCTGAACTTTTAAACTCACAGTTCTCCACTCCCCTATATTTTACTTAGCCCATTTAGTCTCTCTTTTCCATGGAAGTTCTAGCCAGCAGACCATGTAAAGACTCCACAGGGGTATGGGCTCTCCCAAACATTTGAAACACAGGGATGTGCAGGGAATGAAAGCTGGGGTTTTGCCATATGGCACCTTGCATATGTCTTATATAAACATATTCCAAGAAGGAATTTTATGTCTGCCTGGCTCAGCAGTACACTAAATACATTACAAAGAAAAAAACCCCAACACAACAAAAAATATTTCCATAAAGATGTCAGGCTCAAAGTTTTAGGAGCCTGATGTGTCACTGAGTCAGAAGTCACAAAGACAGAATCACTGTAGATCACCTGGGGTTACACAGAAAAATTAACTTTGAGAAATGGAGGAAACTGGTAAGTAGAAAGCATTTTGTTGTTTTCAATGCAAGCTGGATAGAGGAAAAGGTCTGGTGGGACATGGATGCACATCTAGTCTTGTGGACGTAATTCTGATGCATGGATTTGGAAACCAGTCTACTCACAGGCAAAAGAGACAGAAAATGAGTCCTAATAGGAATCAAAATGCACTGGAGTCTACAAAGAACTTGCCATGTGATAGGAATGCTCCAACATGTACAGGGAATACAATGGAGGGGAGTTAGTAAATCTGCACATCACTGCCAGCTATGGGTTGTCTTCCATTTGCTGGTCCTCCAAGAAGTGTGAATTAAGTTCCTTTCCTATGAGATGCTTCATGAGTCTCCTTTCCATTGCTCTTTGCTTCAAGCTCACTTGTTCCAAGAGCTTCCACACATTGTTTTCTGGTTCTTTATATATCAGGGATGAAAGGCAAAAATGCTTTTGGTTGCTGAAGATTACACATTCTCCTGAACACTCGCATTGGTTCCTCCATGCTCTTACCAAAAAGGAGACACCCTCTCACACACAACATCCATCCAGACTCACTGCAGACCTCTCACACCTAACAAGTAACCCACACCTCCTAGCAACATCTTTGTACTCTTACATAGAATAATCCTTTACAATGAAAATTCAAATTGCTACCACATAAGAGGCAAATGTTTCACCTACACCATCTCCTTGATCATTCAACACTTGATACCTAATACAGTAATGGCCTCTTTGCAGCTGAGAATTAACACTGCCAGAAAGAAAATTCAAGACAAACAGTTTCCACAACATATGCTGAAAAGAGCAACAGCCTACCCCTGCTACTTTTCATTTGCTGTTTTCATTGTTTGACATTTCTTTCTGCCAGGATTTTGGCATTATTTCATGGCTTGATTTGAAATATATTTAACATCAAGTGATTTGCAATGTCGTTTTCTATTTTACCAGAACTATGCTTGGGACTAATTCTACTCAAATTGAATTTACCCTTCTGCACTCAGTGCCAATGAATGGGCCTCTTGTAGACTCTCCTCTGACTGCAGTTTTAGGGCTGCAGACATATGCAGTGCCTGTTAAAGATATAACTTAATGTATCACCAGTAAGCACAGTCTTCTGAAGGACAGTGTCAAACTTGAGTTCTTGGTGCAATAAATATCTACATGCCATGTAGCACGGGAAAAAAACACTACTCTGTGACTAAACAGCTAGTTCAGGTGTCCATCCAAAATGGGGCAGCTTCAGACAATGGCTGAGGGGACTGAACATCCTGATTGTATCCACCTCCACCAAATGTCAGATTCTGGGGATAACCAAAGCACCACCAGCACCTGTTCTGCTGTGGGGTTTTTTAGCAGACTGTGAAACAGGGTAAAACAAGGCTATTGTGCAATCTACTGTGAAGAGGTGAAGGCACAGGGAAAAAGAAAAGCAGAGATGTGAGGATGAAGAAAAAGAGTACACAGAATGCTACAAAAAGGGGAAATATCCTCACTGATTGGTGCTGTCTTACATGAACACTGAATAAACAACAGTGAGAAATTCAGCTCCTGCTAGAAGGCCTCTGTGAATCTTCCAGTGATGACAGTGGCCAGTTGCTATGGATTAGAAGGTATGTGGAGTACTCTCTGTTTTTATTTAGCAATGCTGCCCTCGGTAAACAGCGTCTGCAATTTCCACAAACCCTGTGAACAAGGTATCTCAGGGACTACATGAAGCTGGATATGCTGTGAAGAAACAGATACAGAAGGATCACTGTAACCATGAGAAGCCCTTTGCTCTGACAAACACATTATGCAATCATGAAAAACAGGGCTGAAAAGAGTCTTCAGAACATGATTTACTTTGTCCTGTGTCCCTACAGCATAAACCAGCCTCACAAACTTAAGGGGGTGTTTGACCAATCTACTTCACAGGCTCCAGCAATTCCCCAGCATTTCCAGCAAATGATACAGTCTTTTCACTTGACTTAGGAATTCTTTTCTTTATGTCTAAGTTAAAAGCCCCTTAGCACAACGCAGTCTGTTACATATTGTCCTGTCCAAACTGGACATGGAGAGGAGTCTGTTCTCTTGTCCTCCATAGCAACCTTTTATGTTTTTGTAGGCTGTCTCCACTCAGTCTTTTCTCGCCAGTGTTACACAGCTCTCATTATTCAAGTTTTTTTCTCATAAATCATGTTTTCCAGAGCTCTGATCTCTTCCCTCTGTCCCTCTTCTGAACTGTCTCCAGTAGTCCTTTTTCTGTACTTTATACACCTTTTTTCCTTTACACTTTTCATTAGCAGATTCTGTTCTTTGCAGTTAGTAACAGATACAGGCTTCTTTCACAGAGAGCCAGCAGCACAATGGCAGGCAGCTCCAGCAGTTAAATCTTATCTGGATTAATTTATCTTTTTTTCTTGGACAATAAGACAGAGAATAATGAGATTAATGAACTTTTGATCCAGTTTTTCAGTTTTTACTGTTGCACCGAACTGCCCTCTGAAAAATGCCTTGAAAGCCCAGAATGGAACTTAGCAAATGGACACAAGAAGATGTAAAGACTGCCTCCACCAAGGTCCCCTCATACCAAAATACAATTTAGCAGGATAAAACACTAAACAAAAACTCTCAGGAACGTGCACATATTTGCACAATGTCCAGACTCTTGTGTTAGAGAAGTCTCAAAACTCTAATTAGGGCTGACTCTTCAGATCTACAGCACGTTTTCTGCTGACCATTCCTGCCATCAAGAATATGTGAAAGGCATGAAATCATTCTAGCATCCTGATCCAATCCATCCCATGGAAGTGAGAGTAATTCATTAATCATACTGTCTCTGAGCCAGTTCTGTTCCTGTCTGGTTGTCAGTCAGGAGCCTCTGCCACAGGCAGTGAAATGAACAGCACTACAAAACTAGAAAAAGCAAGATCAGAATTAGGAAGTCTTCCAGAAATGAATACCTAAAGATGCACAATGAATTCTAACATCTGCATTTTAACAACAGAGCTCGATTGGAGATACAAAAGTGCAGCCAGGAGCTCAGTAAATACTGTTGACTTACCAAAGTGAGCAGAGAGCCACAGACAGAATGTCTATGTCTATATCTATTCAGACTAGATTTGAGGGTCTCAGATGGAGGAAATTTAGCTTGTTACAACTCTGGGCAAACACTCCATTCCTTTCCTTCCCTCTTTACCATCACCTGAGCACACTGTTAACCCTGATCATGTGCATTTTTATGTGACTCTGGTGCTGGGAAAAAAAGGCTGATTAAGAGCTATGGAGATGAAAATGTTCACTGCACATGAAGTGTGGCCAAAAGGTGCACGAGGTTCCCTAAATGTCAGGACCAAATGTTGTATAAGAACTGTTTCTAAGTGGGAAACAGACCTCGAGGGTGAAGTGACCGAGCTGGTGAATAGCAAACATAGCACAGGAATAGAGTGAAACTTCCAAAGACCACACAGTTTACAGGCTGAGCACAGAAAGAATGCCAGTGTGCCTGGTGCATTGTATTTCCTCTGGGATATCTCCATCTAGCTTAACCACACACTGTTGGATCTTGAGTGCATCTTTTAACAAGACATCAAATCTCATAGTGGAATCTTTAAATGAAGGATAATTGCTTCAGTAGCAGTTTGTTCCATGGCTCTCAGCATGAATTTTAAATAGCTTCAACTTGACTTCAGTTCAGGCACTGGGTCTCACGCTGTGACTTTGTGTGCTAGGTGAAAACACATGACATACCTGGTACTCTCTCCCTCTGTAGATAACTTCAGGCTTGGTTCCTATCTTCACTGATTAACTGTCTGCTTTCTTCATTTTCTCACACTACAGTACATTCTCCACATCATGAACCGTTTGTGTGAATCTTCTCTTAAACACAGCCAGTTTTTCCAAGGAACCTTGTTAAATTGTCAACACTAGAACAGCACAGCACTAGAATCAATAACATAAGACAGCAGCATTGTTTTGCTACTTCTGCTTAATATGTGCCTAAACACAACTTTATGAATTCTAATGGTCTTTTAACGGCTCCTTTAGAAGATCTTTAAGAGGTCCTTTAAGACTCCCAGCATTTTCAGGAAGGGAGAAGGATGGTTATTCTGGTTTTGTGCATGCGTGACTTTAATACAAGTGTCTGCTAAGAAACAGAATAAAGTCACCAAATTATTCTACTGTGCCTCCAAAGTTAATGACCCAGAATGAGTTCTGCTGTCGATGGGCCTAACTCAATAGGCACCACTGAAAACAATGGAGTCCCCTAGCGTGTGACCAAAAAAGAAATAACAACTTTTTAAGGAATGTAGCAACTGCAGAAGCTCAGTAACCACTTATGAAACTGGGGGACAGGGGGAAAACAGCCATTTGAATTTTTTGTTTACAGGCAAAAAGAACTCCAGCAATAGATTCAGTGACTGTGAGATTTCTGTTATTTTAATTAAGCCTTTCTTAAGTTTGCCTTGTTTGGTTTAGCACTAGTTTTACAGAATACATCTAAACCCTATGGCTAGGTTGCAAAAAACAGCAGAGAGGGAGTAACTAAAGCCATTTAAAAAATAAAGGAGCTGGAAGCTGAACGTGTGTGTCATCTGAGCCCCACGCTAAGCCATGGCCTTTTACAGCTAAAATGATTGCTGACTGAACAGACTACAGCTCACAAAAATCCCTACTTACCTGGCAGAAATCCATGTGATCCTGAGCATGCTGACTAAGAAATTAGCTGAGATTAAGGGGGAGGAATGCAACCTCTGGAAGTTCCCAAAAAGAGAAAACCAAGAATTTTTCCTTCTCACTGTCAGCAAGTCAGCAAGAGGCAAAATATGAGAAGAGCACAGCTCCAAAATCACTCCTTGTGATATGACAGAAGCAAGCCTCGTGCATTATTTGTACTGCAAATCATTAGCAGCAGTTTTCCAGAAAGCAAAGCAAGGGAAGAAGACATGAGCAAAAGCCAAGCTGGGGCTCCTCAGAGCAAGCAGTAGGGATGTCTAAGCTGGTGGAACTTGCTCCCAAGTCCTGGCATTGCAGGGGGATCCCAGCCTGTCTCCAGTGTCTGTATCAGCCTGGGCTGGGCTGGCACAACTGCTCTCAGTGTGGCTCACAGGCCAGCCCAGCTCAGGCACTGCACTGTCAGCCACAGGCACTTTCACAGGAGAGATGCTTAGAAAGCACTCAGCTCTACTGAACCAGCTCATGTGCTGCACAAACCAGTCTCACACAAGCCACAGTGGCTTCCCAAAGCTCAAGCCTACGTGCCCTGTACATCAGTGCATTTCCCTCCTCTCAGTCAGTGTGGAAAAGCAAAGTATCCTGTTTCTGTGAAACTGAACCCCAGCCATGTGTATACAGCTAATGACTGGTTACACCACCCATAATGAAGAGTCACGTTTTGCTAACTGCATAGAAAATAAACAAGCTAAAAAGGAAAACAATTACTGGCTTTGGTGGGAATCTCTCTTGACCTTCCTTCTGGACTCAGACCCTTGATAACTGCTATGCACTAGTCACAGGGAGCACCTGCTTCAGGTTTGTTTTCCCTCTAAAGCCATTGCTATTTCTTCACTCTCTGCTGAAGAACATGCATCCAGCAGAGGTCAGAGCACTGAAATTACTGTGGTCTGTTCAGCATCATCCATGGCCTCTCTACTCTCACCTGACTGAAGTGCAGTCACCTCAAAGGGCCTATGCCCAGCTTTTGCTTCTGAGGCACAGGTAGTGTTTGTCCAAAGCACACAGACATGCCACGGCAGAGGTGTGAGGGAACCTTGTGCCCTCCTTCCCCCTGGCACCAGAGAGGGGACCATTCTCTGGACATTCAGTGAGAACCTTCTATACCATATCCTGTTATTTATTCATTAATATTGTCAAAGCACAAAGGATTTTAATGCCATTGCAGTTTACTCTGCAGAGGAATGACCAAAAATGTGGCTCCTGCCTGAGCAAGGTCACAGCCTAAGAGACTGACAGATGTAGGCAGCAGGGCACAAGGGAAGGATGAGTGCCACCCAGCACAGCAGCAGTGGCCTTGGCACAGCTGTAGCTAAAGGTGTCCACATCTTTTGTCTGCATCATGGGCCAAACACAGCAAATCCAACCCCTCAAAGTGCAGGAGATAACAGTGGGGCTGGCTCAGGCCTGGTAGTGAAGACAGCATTAATGACTGGCAGGACAGAAAGTAGGAAAGGGGCCTTGAGAAGAGGCAGGGAGAGATCTCACACACACACACCCCATGGTCTGCCCCTGCAACAGGGAACCTCACACTTCTCCTCAGTGCTTTCAGTGAAGAAGTTCTGCCTAAACATCCTACTGTGCAATGATCTGCTTCTCTGTAGTCTGAGGCAAGCCCAGGGCCACAGCAATGTCAGCAGAGGTGACATGGTGGCCTGCACAACCCTGCCTGCATGGGCATCAGGCCCATCCCTCTCTTCCAGGGATGTAGTACCTAATCAGTTATTTCAGTCACAGTTGGACTGGGACGTTTTACAGGGACGGGTGGAGATAAATGGGGGAAAAAAAGAAGGAAAAAAAAAAAAAAAAAAAAAAGGACTTACTGACAAGTGGCTGGTGGGGATAATGACCCCAGTCAGAGTCCTTGTGTTCTTATAAAAAAGTCTCAACAAACCCCAGCATCTGGTAGTTCAGCTGTGGGTTTCCACTGTTTATTTTTCTATTCCAACGCTCTCATCCCTATGCACTGCCTGTGCCTGGCTTTGTTAAGCATTCCAAGCTCCAGAGCATAATTGAAAGAATAAAAACCCCAGGCTCAGCATCAGGCACATGCAGAAACAAATAAAACTGCTTCAATCCTTCCTTACATTGATAAGAACACAGGCAATAATCCCCCAACACCACACCACACAGGTGTGAGGAGAGTGCAGACCAGGAGTGTCAGCCTCAGCAGGCTCCTCTGAAGTGGTGGTTGCACATCAACACCAGATTATTCTGTTCTAAGCAGTGGGAATCATGACAAACTCTGTGATGCACAGGGAGAAGTTACTCCAGTGAGCTGTCCAGAGGATGGATCCTGTTCATTTCTCTTTTAATTTCAAAGAGCTTAGATCTTTTTCTGTGTCTCTTCAGCCTCTTCACCTTCACACTCAATCTGGTTTGTAATCACAATTACAAATCCAAGCATAACATAATCATGCTGCTTCTATTGACAGCTGTCTGCTTACCAGCACTTAAAAAATTCTGGCATTGCTTAATGGGTGGTAAGGCATCACAGGCAGCTCATACCAACTGCACCTTTAGTTTGCCTTTCTTTCACTCTTACTTTGAACAGTCCCTACCAGGAGGTCTTCATAACATCAGCTCCACCTCTGACTTGGAACTCAAGACCCTCACTCCACTTCCAGGCCATTCTGCAGACTATTCCTAAGGCCCTTCTCATCTACCTGCACTGTCAGCAGATCCACTCAGCTTCCATCACCCTGTGTTTCTCTTTCTAATACATCCTCTCATATGAGCTTTACTCATGAGCAGGGAGCTTTATCAGCCCCAGAGAGGCTGAGCCCAGAGGTGTCTGTGCCAGGCCCGAGGGGGCTGTTAATGCCCCATTTACAGGAATTCAATCTCTGAGAGTAATTTTTAACAAAATCTTTTGAGAAATGGCCCATCTTTCAGTCTAGGGAAATCATGTTCTGCATCTAATCACCAAGGCCGCTGGAGCTGCTAACTGTAATTGGTGATAATCACAGGAGAATGTTACTCTG
Source organism: Aegithalos caudatus (assembly GCA_013389925.1). NCBI lineage: Eukaryota > Metazoa > Chordata > Aves > Passeriformes > Aegithalidae > Aegithalos > Aegithalos caudatus. The sequence continues at coordinate 539,080 of WEIU01020377.1, read as the reverse complement.
TGACAATTCATTTTCTGTAATTATTACTCTATTCTTCTAAGTTACCTAAATGCTGTGCTTACAGCTACAACAAGAACATTCCCATTGCCAGCTCTCAAATTGTTTTCACTTTGAGAGATGCATAATATTGAAAGCAGATGTACCAACTTGAGCTTTTTTTTCTGCGACATACTGTAAATGTTTTTAAAATGTGATTCTGGTACAATGCATGTCAAACGGTTGAATTCAAGGTAAAAAGCGCTGCCAAAAAGCAGAAGACAGATGAAGTTTAAAATCAGCTTTGACAGATAAAATGGAGACGCTTTGAAGCCATAAATGAGATGGCCAGTCTCTAGGAAGTCAATAATAAATGTATCTTTTCTGTATATTTACTATCCTGAAGATATACAGAAAAACAAGCTGACAGTAAAAAGCAAATTTGTACCTCAATGTCTAAAATACTTTACCCAAGTGGCAGTGGAAGTATGAGCAAGTTCATCTTCCAGTATTTGCCTGTTCTGAAGACAGATGGAAGACTAATATTTGTACATCTCTGTATTCAGCATCACTGTCTAAAAGAAACATTTCAGCCTGATCCACTTTCAATAAAGCATGAAGCCACATTCACAAACCAGCAGATATCTGAATTACATATTTTAAAATTCATTATGAGCAAATCATTGACTGTTTCAAAAAGGTTTTTTTTTTGGTGACCTTATGTTCCAGGAAAGAAAGGACACAAGGAAACTAATTTTGCTTGTAAAACCTTTTTCTACCTTTTGTACAATTTGGTTGGTTATATTGGGTCAATCTCTTCAGATGTAAAACGATCCATGCAAATAAAAACAAACCAAAACAAAGAAGGCAAAGCAAAATGTTTTCCAAGCTCTGCAATAGAGTGCTTGCAGTGTTTATACACATAGTAAAGTCTGGCTAAAACAAGCATCTGACAGCTCTGTGCTGCTTTCAGACACATGACTCCTATTTGCCATTTATCCCATGGAGGGAGCACAGGGTGCCCAGGCAGAGCCCCAGTGAAATCCCCAGGGCAATGCATGAATACAGAGTTTTACTTGCACTCATGCCTTTGCTAGATTAGATCTTGTGTGTTGTGCACTCCATTGCATGCTCACTCAACACGCTCCTTCTGAAGCCCAACAGATCTTGATATAAACTGTCCTGGAGGAATTAGTTACTAAAGAATACATAATAAACAAAGGACCAAGAAACTGGTGCACTGAAAAATAACTTTCACCTCCTGGGTTTTTTGTTTGGTTTTTTTTTTTTTAATTATAACTTATACTCTCAATCTGCTGCCACACATTCTGTTTGGACACCAATGAACTCCCTAAAGAGAGCGAGGTCTCTCAGAATGGATTCCCCACCATCCATCACTTTTAAGATACAGCTGGTGCTAGGCCATCTTGTCTATATCAGGTATCAGGAAAAATTCCTTCACCAAAAAGGGTTGTCAAGCATTGAACAGGATGCCCAGGAAAGCATTGGAGCTACCATTGCTGGAGGAATTTAAAAACTATGCAGATGTGGTGCTTAGGGACATGGGTTAATGGTGGACTCACCAGGGCTGGGTTAGAAGTTGGATTTTAAGAAGTCTTTTCCAGCCTACACAATCTTATGATTCTTTGAGCATGCTCTTGCCAAAAATGGTTGGACCACATGATCAATGATGTTCCTTCCACCCTGGTATTCCATGACTCAAAATGCAGCATCTGATAGTAAATTCAACAAGATTTAATGAGGAAGTCTCTGAAGGCTGCAGGAGAAATAGCTGTCACAGCAGCCTCCTAAACTGTCAAATCAGGAGGGAAAAGACTGGATTTGCACATAAATCCATCAATATGAATGTGCCAATGCAAACATTAGCATGTGGGAATACCACATGGATTCAGGACACTGTAGAGATTAATACCACTACAACAATCTAGACTTTGGGGAAGTAAGATGCTCTTCAAACAAGCTTGACACTGATTCATGAAAATGGTTCTGCCATTTGTCTCAACCATTCCAAGTTTTAGATCATCCTTAAAAAATAAAATCAGAACTAATAATTAAATCTTACCAGACTATCATTGAAATCAAGATTTTGAATTAAAACAGGCAACATCTTATTTTAGCTGCTTAAGATCCCAGCACTCCTTTTAAGTGATCTCATGCATTAGCTACTCTAAACTGGTTTTTATAAACACCCCAGGCTGCTCAGCCACAGAGGCTGTGAGGAGCCTTTCACTGGGGTCTAACAAACAGCCATCCTATGCAAAAGGACTTTGCATCCTCTGACAGGCCATCCAAAGCCGGTATCTATTAAAATATCTATCATCTCTCTTTGCTCTGGCCCTGACATAAGGAGGTGTTGGTTCTTCTCCCAGCACAAGGCAATGGACATCAGGGATTACTTCAAATCAGTATGCACCATCACTGGCTCTGGTAATTACTGCCAAATTCTCCTAATCCAGAGACATTAGCATTTAAATGACAGATGCTTGAGTTTTAATCCTATCACACACATCTCTAAGTCAGTTCCTTTGGAATTCAACAAAATGCCATGAGGCTTGTGAAAGTCACTGCATAAATCATCTGGAAGAAGGGGGAAGACAGGCAACACTGGGACAAGCAGAACTTGTTTTCTTAGTAAAACAGCATTTTCCATAGTTTGTGGTACCACATTCTTCCCTTCCCTCAGCTATTATGTTTAAAATAAAGATTTCTGTCAATGCCAGGTTTTCCTTTGCAAGTTCTTATCCTACAATTTATGTTATTTTATGGATCGCTGAGCTGCTGTTCACAAAACCAGCCCTGAACAATATGCTTTGTAAAAGGAAGAGAACACTCAAAGCAACCCATTCATCACCAGATCCTGCACCTTGCCCACAAAACACTGCAAGTACATGGGGGCATGAGGAAGGTAGCAGGGCCCCATTTCATTAGTATCAAAATTAATCACTCTGCACATGGAAACCTGTTGGGTTAAGCTATTTTATAGATACAGCAGTCAAAGGCAAAACTGGGAAACAAGAAGTGTTCCCTCTCTAAACACTGTTGCTTAGAAACCCTGTATTTTTAAAACCCTAGCACTCTAAATCCAGCATTGCCTGTCAGGATGGGATTTTAGCACAAGACATGAAGGTATTTTGAGGCCAGTTTCCTAATTTGCACTGTACCATATACAGAGTTATTTTTCATAGCAATACAGTGACACTATCAATTGGGATAAGGAGACAGGAAACTGAGCACTTGTTCGTTATTCATATTGCCATATTGCCCAAAGTCTCTGCCATAAAGTCAATTTTCTTTTGCTAGTGATGTGCAAACAAAACAAGACAGACAAGCCTTAATCTCACACAATGCACAGAACAGGAAACCAAAAAGGATGCAAAGGAAAATGCATTTGAAAAATAACATAAGCACAAAACTTGAAATATTAAATAAATAATAAAATTAACCAAAAAATTAACAGCAGTTATTTGGTTTTGCTAGAATAACTTGCTTGAAATACATCCTTTGTTCTTAGCAAAAAACAAATGGCACAAATGTAGCTACGCTCTGCTAAGTGGTACCTGACAGCTCACAGGATGCTGCTAAGGCACATCTGTTTGTAGTATCTTTGTTGTGTTTTTTTATCTCCATCCTGCTCACTGCTTCCTTCCCGCCTATATTTTTAAAGTTTATAAGTTTTCTTATTTAGAAGACACTTTAATTCAAGCAGTTTGGGTTGCACTAAGGAAAAAGTGATTTTTGTAAAATTAAAGATCATTTCTCTGAGACAACTGTATTTTTACAGAGTATGCAAACATCTGGAGATGAGATTTACATCAATAATGAATTTTTGTAAATGAGAAACACTGGACAAATTTCCTCTGAAAGACAAGAATGTGAGGCAGGATCAAGAAGTTAATTCTGAGCTCTCAGTGACTCAATCTCCATGTTTTTTATTAGAAACTAATTACGAACAGTAATTTAAAATACTTAGCAAATCAAATCCTGACCTTGCAACCAAAGCCTTATCTAAAGTCTGTGAGTTTTTTATCTCAGAAACAACAAAATCGGTAAGAACTACAGGGCCTGGATTTTCATTCGAGTTTTACCTTGACTGCACCTACTTTAATTGCCACTCTTTTCCCTCAGTCACCACCACCCACCACAAACCTTGGGTCACATCCCAGTAACATTTCTTCACACCCCCCTCTTAGCCTCCCTTAGCTACAGAATGTGTCCAATACACCATCCCTAGCCCTAAAGGATGCACTGTGCTCACAAGTAGAAACTCAGCTCTACCTATAAATGTCCCTTTTCCTAATCCAAAGGATGGCAAGTCTTGCTGTCTTGCCAGAAAAACATAACGTCTCCAAGCTGACACTGACTGTGACCCTGACCCTCTAAGGCATGTTACATCTTGTTCTCCAGCCATCAAGTTTTAAGGTCTCTTGTGTAATTCACAAAACAGTGATGCCTTCAGGAGATACCGAAGGCCAGGGTTTTATTGCAATGTGACGTACCCTGAAATCAATGGTGGGGCCTCAGCTTAAACAAAACAATTCACTTTTACATATAGTTTATAGGGTTTAGCACAGGGGCTCTAACTTTACATGAGTGTATATTTCTGAGCATTTCACTGCTAAAAGCTTCCTAAGGATTCTTCACTGAAATGCTGGTGTTTACAAGAACAGAACAATGCAAAAAAAAAAAAAAGAATCTGCAAGACAAAGTCTCTCTTCGTTCTGCAGCAACAACAGTCATCACCACTGTGGGGTTTTAGTTCTCTCTCTGCTGGTGAAGTGCTTGAGACTTCTCTGTTGATTCTTTAATAAGGATACTGGAAGATAAATTTACAATCAGTCAAGGAAGTCCTTAAATATTATCAGGCTATTTTTCTGAGAAAGGTCAGTTGAATTATCTGAATCTAATCTTTTCTTTAAGATTGCAGATTGGCTCAGTAACAAGATTAAGGGTTTGTGTAATGACTGCCTTTTATTGAAAGCAAGTAGCAACAATGGACACATATATAAATGTAATGAAACACAAAATAAAAGAACCCATCGTGCCAGAAATTACTTCTTTTTCCTCAGGTTTTCATCCTGCCAACTTTTTAGCAGCCTGGATAAATCCAAAGATTTATTTTCTTACTAACTCAGTTGAAGTTCAGCAGAGACTAAGTTTTTTTAACAGTCAAATTTTCTTGAAAAGATACTTTATGTGGAGAGAAACGATTGCTAATTCCCCAAATATTTTTAAAATCTTCAAACCCACTCATAATTCTTTGCCAAAGCCAAATTTCCTCAGATGCATCAGTATTGTTGTTGTCCAAACTCATGCTTTGAACTTGACAGGACTTGCAAGCACATCAACATTGAACAGTCAGGTATGGTGGGAAATTAAAGTCTCAGGCAGTGGTGGATGGTCCTTGGATTAGAGCAAAGACAGAAACACTGGAGCTGATAATTCACATTTTGGCTGGCCCTATGGCAAATCACTGAGTTCAGCCTGCACTTTAGGGCTTTCTGGTAAAATGGGCATAACAGCATTTCTGTATCTCATAGGGATACTAACAAAATAAATATATTAAAGACTGAGAGATACCCGAGTTCTGCAGGACCATACAATCACCCTACACAGAGAAGTTACTGTCAAAACATTGCTGTCTGGCCACCCCCATTTCAATGCTTTATGTATTTGTTGGAAAGACCTACTATGAAGCCTTCACCAAAAGTATCTTAAAATATAGCCAGAGAGCACACAGGGGATTGCATGATCTTTGTCAGAAAGAAGTCCTGAATAATTCAAACAGGCTCCAGAATTGCAGAGACATACATATTTTGGGATACTCACTGGAGCTAAGCCTGAACTCTAAACTTCCTAAGCCTTTGCTGTCACTGCCAGACAGGAGGAACCTTCCTGGTTAATTTTAGAGTATAGGAAAGGATCTTCAGAAGTATCCCAAGGAATCATCAGTGCAAGTATTCCCCCCAGACATGCTTCCTATAACAAATCAGCTGGTGCAAAGGGAGAGGGAGAAAGAAAGCTCTTTTGAGTAGGCTGCTGTGCCTTTTACAATCTGTCTTCATTTCTGGCAAATTAGCTCAGACTGCACTGCAAGGCCTGTTCCCCAACAGATCACCCATCAGAGAAAGGACAGGTAGTCAGAGCCCTGTCAGAACACATTTCAGGGAGGCTTTCTGGGGCAAATAAGTTGAATTTAGTGCTCAGAGATAGAAAGACTGAAAAATACTTTCTGAGAATTAGGTTTTCAGTGGAAACGAAGTCATAGTTCAAGGCAAGGAGCAGCCAGAAATCAGGCACAGCTCAGTTAGCCCAAGGCTCAGTCAAATCTGAGATCTGGATCTGTGCAAAAGCCCAGCTCAAGACAATAACTTAACACATTTTCTCATAGTATCAGATTTCAGTCACTTCCCATTCACCTTAAATTGTGGCCTAGGCACATTTTCATCCTTGCATTGACAGGGAAAACCAACAGAAAGAGACAAAAGCAAGAAATAGAAGAGGAGCCCTGGAGTCCCTGTCACCACCTTCTCCCTCCCTTTCCCCAGCCTGTTCTCTGCTGGGTCATCCCAACCCTCCCATCTCATCCCATCCCTCACACCCTTATTTCCAAGGCTTCAAGGCCTGTCATCACCAGGGAGGCAAACTGGCACATCCCTCCATGCAGCCTGCCTTGGGAATCTGGGAAGTTTGCAGTTTCCACATCCATCCAAATGACTGCTGCCAGCAGACCCTCACAGGAATGGCTGCAGGATACATCCTGCCCCAAGACTAAGGATATGCCCAGGCCAGGGTCTCTCACCAAAAAGCTGCCAGCAGCCCTTTACTGTTCTGGATTCCAGCTCAGGAGAAAGCCAAACACCTCCCTCAAACGCAGTCTTTGGCCAGGACTGGGTGCAGAGGTCTTCAACGTGGCTGATATTAGAGGAGGTGGGAAGAGAGCTTTCTCCTGACTCCAACTGGAGATTGGGAAGTGCTCATGGAACAAAAACAGCTGAATGAAAATACTTGCTTAAAAGGGAAGACACCTTTCTTCCCATTTCAATTCCCTTCCTTCTGCTTCATCCAGTTTAGAGGACTTACGTGATTTTGGGATCAACACTGAGTTTCAGATCCTGTGTTTTTCTGGAGAAACACCATAAGGAAATCAGCCAATTGAGTCAACAGAGCACAAATCTAAGGAGAATTTGCTAAGTTTTTTTCTTATCTTTTAAATAACTCAGGAGAGGAAAAGAAAGATGAGTTTTCTGAGGGGAATGCAGTGATTTGAGCGTGGAAATTAAATTGCCAAACTAACATGGAGATACCAACATTTTCTAAAGTCATAAATAGATGAAAATTAAACTGGTTTTGATTTCTTTTTGAACGGAAAAAAAATACTATATTTGAAGTGAAAGGAAACTCAAAAGATCCAGAATTCCACCACACTGCAAGGTGTTAATTTTCTACTTATCAACCACTTCATATTGTCTCGTACAGGCACTTCCCTGAAGTGCGTGCAAGCTAATTTAAGGTAGCTCTCCTTTCAGAAAAGAGAGCTGAGTACCTTTCACAGACAAGGAGGTGCTGCAAGGAAAGACTGTGCATGTGGTTACTCACAAGTGAGCAACTGACACGAGGTGATTTGTTACTCTCTAGTAATTTATCCTGATGCCAAAGCCCTGAGGCCCAGTGCCTCCATGAACACATCTGCTCCTACCCACAGGCTCTTGAAAAGAGCCGAAACATCAACACAACAGTAATTTGTCTCCTAGTAGAACCAGGGACATTTATGCACCTCAGGAGCAATGACTGTACACATGGAATGGATATATTCTTGGAAAACCTGTAAAATTCAGAGAAAATCTTGGGAAGGAAATACTGTCAGGCCATTCTCATGCTGTGTTGTGTGAGACTGCCTGACCCACCCAGGGTGGCTCTGTGGATCCAGCTGATGAGAACACAGACCCCCAGAACTTCTGCTGGTGCCTAGTTCTCCTCCACCTACTGACACACAGCACGGCCCAGTCAAATCCTGCTGCTGGGAGATCATGGGGCAGGTTCTCAGCTCATGCCAATCACCAAAATTCTCTGCACTCCAGCACTGACTCCAGTTCCTTTTGCAGAACCACTCAATTTTAGGGCCAATGAGTAAGTCAGCCTTCATTCCTATCTGCCTGTTGCAGTCTCATGCAGCCCCTGACTGCTCAATTCTGTGATTTCATTGGAATCTCCATTAGATCCAGACTGACCTGAAGGGTCATGCACTACCAATCAGCCAAAACCAAAGCTCTGAATCAAATAAAACAACAATTTTTAAAAGCAAGGACAAGCTTGCTTACCCAAGTTCAGACAGAAATATAAGCTCTTCACATTCCAGGACAACCTCTCAGTATTTTCCATTTTCATTTACATACCTTATAAAAATAGCCAACGTTTCATGATATATACTCACAGAAGTTAGTCCCTTAGGACAGATGCAATTTTTGTTTACATGGAAAACCTGTCATAGGCATTAAGGGATATACCGGTGTTACTGTTAGCTGTTTGAATCGTGTCCAAAGAAAAAAATTAACTTTGCAATTAAAAAGCAAATCCTGCCTAAGGCTAGGCAAGGAAACCAAAAAACAGTGGAGTAGATGCTCTGTACTGGGAAAAGAAGCCCATTGTTTAGTGTGGCATCTGGCAGAGCCTTGATAAGGACAAAATGGAACTGTCTGGAGAAAAGAGCAAAGGGAAAAAAAATCCAAACCCTCCAGAGAAAGCAGTAAAACACACGAAGAACAAAATGTGCCCTTGAACTCAGAGCAGTTTAAGGGCTCCAGGAGCTCCTTCAAACATCCAACCTTCCATGAGTAAATCCCACAGAGACAAACTCTCTCCAGAGCCCAGCTCCATCTTCACACTTCTCCAGAGTTCCATCACTGGTGTAACAGGATGGTGCTTTCCTTCCTGCACAGCACCAACAACTCACAGCACTTATTAATGACAGCAGCAAAGTCACTACCAGTCACTACACTGAGCAGTCCTGCAGCTCCACTGGAGCAGGTGCTGTAGAGCATACTACAAAATCTAAGAGATATGACACAAAAGAATAGTCTGGAGATATAATACCAGCAAATGCCCTCTTCTGCACTTCTGGAATCATTTTTATATAAATAAAAACAAGTTAAAGAGTTCTTGGTATCAGCAAAATATTTTAAACACATGGTAGCTTCTGGATGAACCTGAAACTTGTGATGCAGAAAAATGCAAACCATCTTCCCTCCCCATTATGTCATCTATTTAGTATCTAAAAAACAGTCTTGATATCTCACTCACCATACTCTTGACTTCATTACAGGTCATAAAATTTGTCTCCTTCCAAGAATGGACTGCACCAACCAAAAGACTTTTGTAAGCAAAATGTGACAGTATTAGATCTCTAAAGCTATTCCAGCAGAGTCTGTTAATGTACAGAAATATCAGCATTCTGCCCTGCTTTATAAGGAACTCCCTGACAGACCCTCTGTAACTCAAAAAAACAGAATAAAATAATTTATGTTCCTTGTGTATCTATTGGCAATAATACTTACACAATTTTAATGAATTTGCTGGTAAATCAATAGCTCTGTTTCTGTTCTGCATTACAAGTATTACTGCATGTCAAATAAATCATTGTAATGAAGTTTGATGAGCAAAGGGTTTGATGGTGGTGTTCCATAATTATAAACATCAGCAGCAAGACTTTTTCAAATCATGAAAGGAAAAGTGCTTTGATGATTGCAAGTAAATTCCCTGATTAAAATTACTTTAGACATTTCAGGCAATGGAAGTCTTCAAATCTGGCCCTGACCTCTGCTCTTCAAAATACATCTCTTCATTAGTAAATTGCATTATGTTTAATCATCAAATAATAAAGACACTGAACATCACAAAAGCCACAGCAAACAGTTGATTTATTTATGCAAATTTTAGGGATGCAGTTGCTCGAGCCATTTTAAAGGTATCCAACTTCTAAGGAAAGAAAAAGCTGTATCAACCTGATGGAAGTATTTGCTGCCTTCATATGGAAAGAATCAAAGGACTGAAGAAATAAAGTATCAGCTGGAACAGACACCACATTATCAAGACTATAAAACATGACTTATTTTCAAGCTTCTCCTTGACACAAGCATTAAATTTAAAACTATAGCTAATGCTGAGTCAAATGCAAGACTCAACAGAATTAAAAATCACCTTCACCATTCCTACAGTTTTTCATCAGATTCCTCCTGTGTATCAAACAACTCCCTGAATGTCTTACACTCCTGAAGAAACCAACTGACCCAACTAAATAGGTCTTGCTGTGAATTGTAAACAATTTAGGTGTTCCCATCAAAGCATAATAGCAAACAAACCTGGACAGTAACATCGGAACAGATGTGCAAATTGCCTGCTTGGAAATAAACAGGGTTTACATCATTATCCAACAGAAAAAAAATGGGCTTTTAGAGGAGAATTTTTTTTTTTGGTCACTCCTTAACATCCTGAAATACTTCTATGTATTCTCAGCTATTATGTTTATTGTTCTTGGTTATAACAATACATTCCAACTACACACCAAAGACATTTTCCCAAACTCACAATAACATGAAGCATCCCCACTGCTCCTCCCTCCTCATGTTTGTCCACGCCTCTAACCTTGCAGGGTGTAACTCCGAGGACATTTTGGAAAAGGCATACCAAGAGAGCTGCTATTTCCAATCTTCCCAAGATTGAGCATGACATTTCAAGGATGTGACAAAGAGCACATGCTGGGAAGTAGCTGCCCTTTGCTGCATTAGCTCAACTGGCACCTACACAGGCTCAAAGAGCTGGGAGCAACAGAAACCTAATGAAGAAATCTACATTTAGGAATGTCTTCTCCTCCACCTTCCTGATCCTGTACAAAAGCAGTACAGGAACTCAGTGCTCCTCCTCTGGTTTTGTACCTTTCTTACAGATCCCTCTGGGATTTGGGCAAGAACAAGAGCAAATCTCTCCTGAAAACAGCATTATAAACCCCATGATGACAGAGGAATTCTCCATGAAGCAAAGCTTGAAAGGGAATGTAGCATTCCTGCTGAACAGTGAGGAACAGATCCAAGGATCTTTCTTCACTAACCATAAACCTGAGAGAAAAAACAACCTATGAGAGAATGCAGTTGCATATAAATAACAATATCTATCCTCTATCATACATGAGTACCCCCACTCTGATCTTCAGCTGTATTTCAAAGATGCACAAAGGAATTTAATATTTATTCTGAAAGTTGCTCCACAAGCTCTGTGTCCAGAAGGTTCCTTTCCAGAACAGCTGCACAGACAGCCCACCCTGAGCCCTAAGGATGGTGCTACACTGGAAAAGGGGATGCATTCTTCATCCCTGAGTCACCTCAGGTACCGTTCTACACAACAGATATAACCCAACCACAGCAAAACCTGAAGGACTTTTCTAGCATAAAACTCAGAATATACCAGCACGTATTTTGTAGCACATAGCTGAAGACATTTCCCACACAGATGAAATGTCAGTGACAGACAACCTCACTCCAGAGGGCAGAACAGACACCGAACTGCAGCAACCCTATAAAGAACATGATGTAAAATAGGTTTGGGCATGAATTCATCATCACTGACTGCAAATACAATTCAAGAAATCAAAGGAAACAGCACTTGGAAAGAGGACCAGATAAATGGAAAAAGGCAGATATTCAGGCATCAGCTGAGATGCTGTCCCTGAATGCTCATCCCTGGGAAATACAAATAAATGAGGGAGAGGCTTGGCTGGAGACAAGACTGGCCCTGCAATGGGCTGTAAAGGCATGGCAGGCAGATAATTCCAAAGGGTGAGGGTAGCAGATTGGAAGGGATCAACAGAAAGGAATCTGTTGCTCTGTCTGCCAGAAAACACTGGAAGTACATTTTCATAAAAGTTGTCTCTTTTTTTCCCTCCAACCAGTAAATACCAGTACAATGAGAGACAAACTAAACCAGCTGCCCCCACTGCCATGTCCAAGACATTCTGCAGAGCCCATGGGCCAAGTCTAGAGGTGAGCATAACCAAGGTTACAGGAAATCTACAGTGGTGTGACTTAGGTCACCTCCCAAGGACCCTAGGCCTGTGTGCCATCCCCACTGGGACTCCCTCCAGACTGCTGTTTGCTTTTCTGTGCCCAGTTCATAAATCCCATCTCCTCATGCCCTGCCTGAATTTGGCTCTCTGCACACAGACCCAAGAAGGATGTTTTGGGGAATCCAAAGCCAGGGTTCTGACAAGACAGCTGAATGTTAAACATGCACTCAATCCCAGAGGGGGACCAGTGCAGTTATTAACTGCCAGGTACAAGAGTGCAACTCACAGAAGAGAAGGGACTGCTTCACTTACAGCAAATAGGACTGGTGTGTGTATATTAGTACATTGTAGAACCTACTATAAATCATCCTAAAACAACTACATTAGTGGGAGGTACTTGTGACACGGCACCTCTGGGTTAGTCCCAACTTCTGCCAAATAACAGGGAAATCTTAAAGTTTTTCTGAGGTGGTTCCCAAGGACATTTTGGTACCTAACCAAGGAGTACCCAGGTACTACTGCCTTGTGCAGTCCCAGGGAGGAGGCCCACATGCACCCCACCCAAAGCTTTCTGTTCACCTTCATGAAATTGTGCAATTGTGACTGAAATTCAGCACAGCCTCTTGTGCACGACTTCCAACATCCAGAATTGTTTTAAGTAGCACCCAAAAGTTAGCCAAGTGAGCTAACATTTTCCTTTGAACCCAGGAGCCTTTAGAAAGGTCAGTAAATTTTTATACAGTATAGAAGCGTGGTGTGCTTGCTACTTAACAATCCAGTTCTGTGCTGGATCTGTCACCACTACAGTAAAAAGTTTAAGTGTATCGTGTGCTTATAATAAATACTTTGCACAAAATTATTCATTCCACAGATGGACAAAAGGGACTTTAATGCTTACTTTGTTTGTAGAATGCTATATAAACCCTGCTAGTTACAGGCAAGAATATGGAAGCCGTTTTGTTCTATTAAATAAAGGAAACAAGGTTCACGTTTTAAAATTAATTCAATGAAAACTCTTAAGTGGCTGGCTGGGAACGCTTTGGGAATTTATATATACACACAGACATATACATTTTTACCTGATACTAATTTCCCTCCCCCTTGCCTCTTAAACAAACACACTGTTAACCACATCATTCCCAAAGAGTTCTGCAAGGAAGGGCTCCAAGTGAAGATGGCACAGCAACATTCATTACCCAAATATTGCAGCCCTGCCACATCTTCCAGCAGGCACAAAGGCAGGGTAAGCCAGAGGGGTTTTCTCCCAGCAGATGCAATTTGATCTCTCCCACAGCCATGCTGGTTTAATACTAATAGCTGAGGAGGAACAGCCACAGCCCTCTTGTCTCTTGGCAGTATCAGCATCACTTTGGGGATTAGTCCAGAGCAGACTTCTGGCAAAGGAGTGATTTCTGAGAGCTTGTCTGTACTGGGGCTTGCCTTCACTTCAGTTTCCTTTGCTGGTTTCAGGGCAGCTGAGCTTTTGTCCTGAGCTGAGAACAGCCTGACAGCCCCATGCCTTCTGCAGCCTGTTGTGAGCTTACAAACCTAACCAAGAATTTTAACTGCTCCTTCCCCAAGGCTCTCTCAACTTTCCAAAAGCAAAGGTGCTGGCTTGAAGGTGTAATTTCCCTCTGTGATTTACATACTCTCTTTTTATCCTCAACCACCTCTTTAGTTTTCCTACTTAACACCAAGCAAGATGTGTGATAACATTAGTTCAAAACATCCTCAGGACTGGGTGAGGCCACAGCTGACAGGTTGCCCATGCAACTCACAAGAAAGTTGAGGGTTTGAGAACAAAGCTTCAGTTTAAATAAAACCAATTGTTTATCAAGAACCACAAACCAAAAGCAACAGGAAAAAAATCTTAGAAAAAAATCATGTATATAATTAGGAAATGTCACTAGTTTTTAAAACACTTTCATAGAACTTTATGTATCTATGTCTCTCTGAGCTTCCAACAACATATTTCTAATCTCTCACAGCACAAGTCACACATCATAAAAAGTAATAATAACATGGCTGGAGTCAGACATCCCTGCACCACTCACAGCTACCCTACTGTGGAGCTTTCACTCTCTCACATGGTGCTTCCCATGATTCCTCTATCTCTCAGAGCTTCACACTAACTCCAGATACAAATTCTGACTTAAATTAAGACGCTCGTATCAGGATGATAATTATACATATCTTTGTAAGGATAATGTATCAAATCTTTTAGCTGGCATGTTTTATTCTACAGCTTCATTGCTAATTTACTCTAATGACCTGTTTACTCTCTGGATTGTGTATAGTCCACAATGGTTTGAATTACTCACCTGCTTGCACTTAAGCATTTGGCTTCTATAAAATGATAGGTAAGTGCAATGCAAATGTACTTTCCAATCATCAGTGCCACCCGTGTCAAAATCTCAGATGGGTAAACAGTTCAAGCACACAGATTCATGCCACCTTTAACAGGACCCTTTGGTGAAGATCTGTGGAAATCTCTTATTAAGATGTTAGTTTTTACTCCTGGCTTTATCTATCAGGGTGTTTAGCAAACCAATCTTCCATGATGTATTTTGAAGCTCAGACTACTAAGCCACATGAATATCTTTAATGACAACACAGCAGCTTTTCTGTGTAGTCATATTAACAGCAGGAGGATATGGTTTTAACCCAATTGGCTTGAGCAAATGCAACATTTGGGTAACTGCAAAACTGTATTCAGCTCATGTGATTTCATCAGTAGCTCAGAAGTTCTCATGGTGACATCAACACCTGCAATTCTCAGGTGTACAGTAGGAGATCAAGGCAAGATTCCAGATTATTTTGCTCCACCTTGCTGGGGCACCTTGGCCCCAGAAACTTCAGCCTGGAGAATCCCCCAGAGTCATAAACATGCACAATCACAATGTTTCACCATAGAGTGTCTGTGTTCTTACTGATACACAGCTCAGGATCCAAATAAAACTGAATTAGCACATCCAGGGAAGCTTCCCAGAAAAAACAGATTTACTTACGAAAATTAACAAATCCCAAGCATTTGAAAGCCAGACTGGATCAGTTAGACCATTAAGAATTTTTCACTACCCATAGGATAAGCATCCTGTTCTTATCAAAATCATAGAGAATTTTAAGTGATGCTCCTTTTTCTGCAGTAACCACGTGTGGCAAACCTGAGAGATTCCCTTCAGCACACAAGATATATCAGTAGTTTATGATACAAAATGGCAGGGAGAAGAAGCAAGTAAAGGAGAAAGAACAAGAGAACTATTGTTAGGATCATTTAGCTATTCAGAGAAAGAGAAAGAAAATGCAAGCGTGTTTTCTTATGAAATAACAGTAACAATTGGCTTTGTCAACTAATTCCCTATAGGTTTCATTGGTCTCCAGTAGAGCCTTAGATGAAGAGCATCAAGCAGATGAAGTCAGTAAGGGCCTGGAATGTGTTTGGGAAATCCAGCAGAAGGAAGGGAGAAAGGGAGATAGTTGTCTGAGAGAGGAAAATAACAGTGTGTGAATGCACAACAGAGGGAACCAGAGGATAACAGGATAAAGTGATAAAGTGACAAAGGATCAGGGACAAAGCAAATTATCAACTTTCCTGAAGACAAAGCAATAAATGTTATACCCAAAGCACAGGAACATTGGAGCAAACAACAGGATTTATTCAGGACATGATGTGATCTAATCACTGGAAGAAAATGCTGAAGATTTATCCCATCCATCATTTACCCACTCAAAAAAATAATTTAAGAAATAAGGAGTTTCAGCTCTTCCTGACTACAACAGAACCCAGATTTGCCTCAGAATACTCTGGGACAAAACCTGCAGAGAGTGAACTGCATCAGGGAACAGGAGACAGGCTTGTCAAATGTGAAACACTTTATTAGTAGAAGGTCAGTCAAGAAAATTAATTTGTGCAAGACTGACACATGGAAATAGAAGTATTGCTTTAGTGTTTATGCTTTGGAAATACTAAGGGACAAAACCCATGGAAATCTTCAATGCCGTTTTCAGAGCTGCTTTTCAGGGAGGAGCTGCCCTTTAAGTCTGAATGACTAATGGCAACGAATGTAATCTGTTTTTTATTTGCAGTGCCAGGCTCATTTGGCTTGTGTAAAATGCAACCCTTTGTTTGGTAAACAAGCAAATTAAACGGGTGATCCAGAGAATCTTGGAAACTTTACTTAAATAAAGGAGTCTCTCTCTCTCTCTGAGAGTCATGGTTTAAAGTTGGAAGGTGTGTTTCCAGATTATCATGGGTTTTGCTGTCAGGATCAAATAGGTAATCTTTGCTAATACAGTCATGCCATATTAAAAACAGAAGTTGTGAATAAACATCTATTTATTCATAAAGAAACAGCCTCAGGTCCTTCATGAAATCAGAATAGTGCTGCCTGATGTATTATAATTAAAATACTTACATCACTGGAAATACCTCAAAAATGACAAGTATCTATACCAATGTTATGATAGGAAGACTAATATAAAAAAATAAGGAAACAGGGAAAAAGGAAAGAAAAGTATGCCCAGCAAGAACTGGATAATCCCTCCAAAATATTGCTAAGATTTGGAATCTTTGGAAAGATAACCTAAGACATACGTGAACCTTGGGGGAATATTCCATGAGAGATGTTCCTCCCAGGCAGTGAACAGGTCCATGGCAGCGAGGGTGACACACTGGCACCCCAAAAGGCAGAACCACACAGCATCACCCTGCTCCAGCTGAACTATGCCCATTTACACACTGCCAGCCTGCCTGGAGCAGGAGTGCAAATATTCCCTGGGATTCATGTGAAGAAGCAGCAATCTCCCCGTGTATCCAGGGCAAACACTGCTCCTTGCTGGTACAGCTGCCTGTCCTGAAAGCAGCCAGAGACAGAAATGCAAGTGCAGCTGCTCATGGCAGAAAGGATGAACTGCTTTGCTCTCCCCAGCTCTCAGCATCCCTGGGCAGAGCAGAGGCTGCACTGACAAAGCCTGGGAGCTCTGAGTGTGTCTGAGGCTTTTGCAAGGAGCAAGTCAGCCCCTCACAGGCACTGAGTATTTCCAGACCATGGGAAATGCAATACTAAAACAACTCCTTGATTCTCATGCTGCAGTTCTTCTAAAAAATAAATTATGCAAAAATGACACCCTCTGGCTGCCTGGGATGAGCTGTTCAACATCTTAGATGGGACTGCTGTCAGGTACTGAAAGAATTTGCAAAATGCTTGCTACAGAAACTGAAGGCTAAAATCACTGTGAGACTCCAGGATACTGCTGGCCAAAACACTTGTTTCCCTCTTTCCTGCAGGACTAAAGGAGCAGAAGCAGGATTCCCTCTGCTGCATTATCAACAGATCGCTGTGCTGAACTACAAGCAGTTGCACATATTTAAATGCACAATTCAAGTTTAAAGGGGCTGGGGAAGATCTAATCTTGGCTCAGTGACACAGAGGGTGAAGTAACCTGCTCCTAAAGACAAAAGTTAGTTTGAGAAACCAGCAGTCAGAAAACACATCTTTCCCTCTACAAATGGAATAAGCTGTTAAGCAACCAGAGATATGATAAATCTAGAAGCCCTTGCCATTGTTTTCACAGGCCTACATTTCACAGCAAGGCTGGAACTGCCCTTGATTTATGCCCAAACAACACAAAGTCTGACAAATTAAAATATGCAAAATCAGATAAATTGAAGCAGGTTCCTTCTGAGTTGGGACATCTCTTCCATCTCCACTGAGTAACACAGTTGAGTACACATGTAAATCCATTTTATCTGCTATTTCTCATTGTGAGGTTAAGCTCAGGATGGCAATAAACTCCCTTCTAAATTGTTTTGATTTTTTTGGTTTGAACTTGATCCTCAATTCTTGGATTTTTTTTTAAATTTGATTATACACACTTTCTCTGGAAGGAATGCAGAGGTCTCTCTCCAGCTTTCAGTTAGGATGATGAGATTACCTTGAATTTTCTAACACTGCAGCTGATCTGTTAAACTGAAGACAGAGTAGCCCCTTTGCCCCAAGGTATGTGTGATTTCTAAGAATCTACATATGCCAATATCTCTGTTTGGATATTAACTCAATGCAAAATCAGCAGCCAAAACACAAATTAGAGCTGGTGGTAAACCAACTCCCAATCTGTTTGGGACCATACTATGAGATCCCCCAGGAATTTGCTGTAATATTTTGGCTGCTCTCAGCCTGCTGCCTGCGTACGTGGTCACAAGCAGACAAGTCAGACCAACACCCCAATAATAAGCAAAATATGAAATACCAAGATAGCTTGAAATAAAACTCTACCACAAACTCATGCCACTCGTTGTTCTTTTTCCTTCACAGATAAATCATCAGCTGTTAGGGGCAGGGGGGAATTTATACCTTTTTTATCTCCTGGATCTTCCCTAACCCAGCACACTGCCAACACCATGTTAACGGTTTTTGAATATGCCCCTGAAGAACAAAGATACTCCTTTTGCCAGATCCCAGTATTTACAAGCAAGCCCAAATCTGTGAGAAAATTCAATTGAATGCAGATGGCAGGAAATTCCTCTAAAATGACAGTGGCCAAATTCAAACCACAAGACATGAAAATAACCCAACGTACTAGACATGAAGAACATATCTTATAGATTTTTCCTCATGCAATTCACAATCTGTGATTGATTACTGGGAAGACAGACTGCAGATTTATTGGACTTCTGTAGAACAAGTATTCCATTTGCAACAATTAAATCTTATGTGGTTGAAAAATAGGTTGGAGGAATCAGTGAATAGCTCTGACACTGAGGAATGCATTTCTAGGTTGTCCGTAGCTTGTTTAATTTTGCACTACATCCCACTGTGCACAGATTTGTTAAGTGTAATTAAAAGGATTGACTCAATTTGTCACTGTGTCAAAAAGCTAGACTTGAGAAATACTATTTGTACTATCATAACTTAATTTTTTCAACAACAGAAGTTGTCCATCTTTTTTGTGATTTTACAGCTAACTTAATCCTTTCATGTCCTTAATTAAAAAAAAAAAAAAAGTTAAAAAAAGGTGCTACACACATGGCAACCTGCAGATGGAGGCTGGACAAACTAGAAACTCATATGAGGAGGAAGATAGGAAGATGAAGCAGTCTCTATGCCAAAGAAACCAGCTACATATTGGTGGCTGGACTAAATT
Organism: Aegithalos caudatus; assembly: GCA_013389925.1. NCBI lineage: Eukaryota > Metazoa > Chordata > Aves > Passeriformes > Aegithalidae > Aegithalos > Aegithalos caudatus. The sequence goes on along the minus strand of WEIU01020377.1, from coordinate 519,888 downwards.
TGGAAATCACTGAAACACCAGGAATGTGTACTTCTCTCTGTGTCTGCTGTAAAATTCTGTGGCAACCTGAGGACTAAAATCTGTAGCTGATATCAGACAAATCCCAAGAAACAGAACAGCCATCCTCTTTCCTTTTGCTTTCTCTCAAATCCAGGTGACCAGGGACTTTTGAGGGGCAGATTCATACATTACATTTCTGCTACCACTTGTTTTGGGTTAGTTCTAGCAAATTTTCAGGATTATTATGGTTTGTGTCAATACACAAATGAATTACTTGCCCTCCAGTTGTGGGCACTCTGGTTAGCTAACTAGAGACAGAAATGTTATCAAGCAGCTTAGCAACACCAGGAAATGTGGGAAGATGTTGCTGAGGAGAGCAGGGATAAGGCCTGAGGCTAAAAATAGGTATCCCATTAGGTACCACTCACTGCCCCAGTCCTGCTTTCTTCTGATCACCCAGAGGAATTCAACTCCTTCCCCTCCATTCCCTACCACAAGGACAGGACAGGGAGCAGAGCCTTCCTGCTGGCCCTGTGGCAGGCAGAGGCTGTGTCCTGGCCACAGATTGTGTTTTACACACAGCAATAAACAGAAACCTGGCAGCCCCTTCACTCTGCACAGACCCACAAATCCCTCCCTGGCCTCTCCCACTGCACATCCAGCAGCTCCCATGGGAATTCTGCATGCACAGCCAAGCAGAGATCCTTGCTGAGGACTGCAAAGGAGATTTGTCTAATAGCACACAGAACAAACACAACCTATTTTCCAATTAAATACCATCTCCTCTCCCTGTCACTGGGAAACAGGTAGTAAAGGCAGCATTTGGGCCCTGATGAGGGCTTGGCAGCCTCTCCTTGGGCAGAAGGAGACAGACAGTGTGGATAATCTGTTCTACAATAACCTGGTGAATTGCTCAAGCATGAGCTGCCCAAGGATGTTGTTAGGCACCATCAGCTATGCTGATTTTATGAGCAACAGTAAGTTTTGTGCTGGGGTTAGGAATAGCTCTTCTTTAATCTGTCTCCAGGTACTTTTTAATGCAGCTATGAGAGCCTGGAAAATAATCTGCCTTGCAGACAAGCTTTCTCTCTCTCTGCCTTTATCCTCACCCTCCTCCCCATATTTCCTTTTTCAAAATAATTCGTCAAACTCAAAAGTTCAAGGAGATATCCATGGAACGAACAGTGAAAACATGAAAGCAATTATGACTCAATCATGAAAATATAAACAAGTTTGATTCTGATCTTTCAGTAAATTTAGATGGGTAGAAATACATCAGATTTATTGCAATTGTTCCCAAATGCCATTGGAAAATGAAATATCCAAATTTTAATTTCTATGTCAGCTCTTGGAAGGATAACCTGTCAAATAACTACATTCCAATGCTTTAAAAGTGCATCAGAAGAGATGCCTGTGTAAAAAGGTGTTAGTGAATCCCTCACACTTGATATCTGAACACTGCAGAACCAGAGCACTGTTTTGGGTGTCAAAGTAATGCTATTTTGACTCACTCATCTTCACTGAAGCCAATGAAAACCCTCCCACTGAGCAAAATCAGACCCTTTTAAGGATGACAAAGAAAATCTGGTGAAGGTTAGTGGGAATGTGATATGATTAACATCTGCCTTTAGCATCCAGGAGAGAAAACTGGCTCTGTGCCTGACCCTGTGCTTTAGGTGATACAATTTTTCAAGACTTTTGTTTTGTAAAAGACTGCTGGATCTACTGAATCTCATTGCCTGACCCTGAATTTCTCTCAGTTACTCTGATCCTGTAAACTCACACTCTAGCTGAACGCAACTGCCAAAAATGCATCCAGTCTTGATTTCAGGAGGCCAAGAGCCTTCATGTATTCCAGGGTTTCTTAACACCCTGTATTAAGAATTTATTACTTTTTTTCATTTTATTTGTTTGAACCCAGTTTCCAGCCCCCAGTTTTTGCTACGATTTTTTTCTGCTGCATTAAGAATTCTTTAATGTACACAGCTTTATTGTCCTCAAGTCACTCTACTTTTCTGATAAGCTAGAAGGTAAAGCACCCAGATGGAATGTTTTCTCCCCTTTAATGCACTTTCTCCAACTTGTAATGTTCTAGTGGGAGCAGGATAGAACTCTCCAACACCTTGGTGTATTCATTGCCACTGCTGCCCAGAACTCAGAACCACCTCAAGAGTTCAGGCTTTCCAGGACAAGGTGTCTCTCCTACTGCCCCACCAGTATACAATACCAAGCTATGCTAAAATAAATTTTTCTCAATGGGTTCCAACTTGTCAAATGACTGAAAATGTACCTGTTACACTACTCTGCTCTTGTCTTTATTGAGCACTGAATCCACCTTCAGATCCTGCAGGAAGCTCTATCAGCAATGGTTTAGGAGCTCCAGCCTCAAGTGTTAAAAGGTTTGACCACTGCATACACAAACCCACTGGATCCAACTACTTTGGACTTGCTACTGTCAATTACTCTGACCCAGCACTTTCAGCAAATGTTTCAGTAATATCACATAATGTGTGTTGGGGGTTTTATGGTTTTTGACTGTTTGAGGGGTTTTTCTAAGAAAACCTCAATTCATTAACCTCATAACCTCAAGGAAATCTGACATCAGATTTCTTGGACAAGATGCACTTTCCTTACAACCACACTAAACTAACTGCATGCCTGTTCTTCAATACTTCATCAAACCATGATATTGCCAAATATTAAGTCCCAGTAACTGGCTCAACACCACCCCATGTGTTCATTTTCATATGTCTTGGTCCAACATCCATTTCATGCTACGTTTCACAGCAATGCCATCAGCAAATTTTGAGGCATAAGAGAAAGAGCCACTCTAGTGATGTGACACATTAGCAGCAGAGTCCAACAACAGTAACAGAAGTCATGGCTCCTTAGTGCCAGAAACAAAACAGTCAGGCACTGGTTTTGTACACAGTGATCAAACAGAAAGGCAGGAGGAATGGGGAGAGGTGGAGGAAAGGAAAAGAAGTGGAGTGTGAGCCTTGCTCACAGTATCTGCTCTATACCCAAGGAACACACTGCAGAGCAGCTAGGGCTGTCAGAACCTCTCAGGGCTATTAAACACCTCAGGAAAGCTACCCTTTGGTATTAGCAGTATAATTCATTTTGAGAGATACAAAAATGGTTGAGATGCTCATTACCCTCTAATTTATTCCTCTGAAGCACCGTTTCACAGTGAGCCTTGGAAGGCTCCTTCTCCCATGCTCAGCTCTGAGCATAGGGTAGCAATCTTAACTCCTGCCAGCACTGCAACTGGTGACAGGATCAGACATCTCCCAGCTGTGTGCAGCAAGAGGATGAACTCACTGCAGACCTCCGGGGTCAGCCTGGGCTTCATTCAAACTTGTGCAGGAGTCAGCAAAGCCAACTGAGTCATAGGCAATCTGCTTCCCACAGAGCCATCAGCTTTTGAGGATGAAGCAGTTGCTACTGCTGCAACACTGATTTGTGTCACACTTCTGATCCCATGTGACTCACCCCCACCCAACTATCTTATCCCTGCAGTTTCTTTGTCCCTGTCTGCCTCCAGGCCATGCTGAGGGCAGCACAAGACAGTTTATGTGGCAATGGTTGTCCACTTACTCACCTCCCACTGCTGAAGAGGAGAAAGCAACAGAATAGCTCCTGCCCTCAGAGCAGACACCAGGAGAAGGAGAGGATCACTCCAGCTAGTCAGAGAAACCGTAAGTATGGAGAGGAAAGGCCTGGAAAGCGAAAAACTGACATCAGGTCTTGAAAAGCAAAGTTTCTTTAAGGAGAAAGAATGGGAGATGCATCCTAGGAAGGTGGTTGGAGGGAGGAAGGCAAGTGGACAGCACTGATCCTACAGAACACACTGTTATTTATTGTTTAAAAAGGGAAGCATGAGCGTAAGTGCACAGGATGAAATTAAGGACAGAAAGCAGGAAAATACAGCCTGATCAGGGAGACCTGTCAGTTACACAGAATTTTGTCCAGAAAATACAATCCTTGGTCATATGGAGAAATCACTAGTAAATCTGCAGTACAGAGAAACCCCACAGTGGCAGAAGGAGCATTTAGTCAAACAACTCTTCTCTGGCACAATTTAGGATAGAGAACATCATACAACACTTCTGTATATAAGGATCAACAAGAATGGACAAAGGGTCTGGGGACTCAGTGCCTCTGTTTCCCCACTTGCAAAGAGGGGTAACTTCATGCCACAAGGGTAATGTAAAGTTCAAAATGAACCAGGAGAGCCTGCAATACAGGATGCTGTGAAGACTAGAGAATGCTATTGCTAAATGGGAGAAAATCTAGCAAAGGCAAGGAGTACCACTCAGCAGCAGAAAGAAAATGAAAGGTAAAGGGCCTAAAAATCATGACAAGCCCTATAAGAGCTCTGCTGCATTTACAGAATTCCCTGATTAAGCTCTTTAAGGGCAACACATTTACTGTAAGTGACGTCTAACTCGTATGTGAATCACCCCCCTCCCTACTCCCTGCTCTTTNAAAAAAAAAAAAAAAGAAAAAAGGTGCCTACTTCTGTAGTGCTCTTCACACAAATCACTCGCTCAGAGCTGTGCTGGCTCAACATTCACAACACAAATACTTTCCACTAATGTTGCTCATGGTGACAATCCCTTCAGCTTTTAGCTGGAAGCCTTGTTGGACAGCTATTCTTCCAAGAAAGATGAAGGCAAAATCATCCTCTACAGTCAGTAGTTTTGATTTTGTCTTCTCCTGTCCTTAAGCTGCCCCCTGCCCAGGTACTGTCAGCACAGCCATGGATCTTGGTAACCCTGGTAAACACTCAGCTATTACTGGGAAAAGAAGGATACAAATAACTAATTTGATTGACTGCACAGGCAATACTCAAAACACCTTCCACACCCGGGTGAACAGAGATGCAACACTGCCTGTGCCCACAGTGGGTGGGATCTCCAGGATCTCAAGCCTGGAGCCAAAAGACACATCCACTACATGAATTACAAATTGCTCTTTAGGGAAAACAAAACAAACCCCACCTTTAACATGTACTGATGATGCATATCTATCAGAGGTAAAAAAATTCAGAGGCAATTACAGATCCCTAGAGGGGAGCAGATAAAAGCGAACAGGAAATAACCAGAGGAATTCCAAAATCCTGTAACTGGGAGAAAGATTTCTATAAGGTGCTGTTTGAAGGTCAGCATGAACCTGCACAAGCAGCACGGTTGCATTTAAACTTTCACACACTACTGATGATCTCAATCACACGCTGGAGCTCTGAAGTGGCCAGGTGAGCTGGATCCATCAGCACAGGGAAACGGCAGAGTCTGGCAGGGCTGTGGAGGTGGGTGATGTTAGGGTTGCTGTGACTGAGCTCTGAGTCACTCTCCCCGGGGTGACAGGGCAGGGTTAAGTCCAGCCTACGGCCCAGTTTTTGATGACAATGCCCCTCTCTGTGCCACACATCAACTGTTTGATGGGGTATCTGCTCAGCAGCCCCTGCAAGGGTCTCAAGGTCACGGAAATTCTGCCTGCTCACACCGCAGGGCTGGTTCAATGGCAATTTAAAAGCAAGATTCTCTCTCGAAGTACTCCTGACGCCATTCTCCTCTGCACGAGTAAACAACAAAGAAGTCATTTCAGTTTCTGTAAACATGTTTTTCTTCATGAGCTGGCTGCTTGGTGTGCATTACATGCCGTGCTGGCACAGGCTGAGATGTCTTACAAAAACGCTTTCCACTAATACTGGAATCTTTCAACTCTTGAAGGAATGCTGGGTTGCACAAGAGAGGCATCGAGAATCAGTTCTGCCTCTTCCCCCCACAATTTCAGATACCAAAGAATTGGTTTTATGTTAATTGCACATTCAAGTTTTACAAAGCCCTTGGGTGTTAGTAAAAATTTTAAAAGAACTTTTTTCCCCCATTTTTTCAGAGAAGGAGGAGAAAATGATAATATTTAAATAAAGCTAAATGAGTAGTTTCTAGGCTGAAATAGAGAAGACTGATTGTTCCAGAATAGAACAGCCACATTCTGTTCTCACTCTAACTGAATAAATAGAATGCATGCTATGAGAGTGAATGAAGAGAGATTTTTATCCTACAATTTCATATAGGAAATAGATCAGTAGGTAACTGGTGTGGGAACTTGAAAATAAGTAAAGCAGGAAAATACTTGGTTTAGTAAATGGGATGCTTTTCCACACCCATAAATTGGAATTATGACTGACTCCACTCAAGTGTGTGTTCTTTCCCCTCTGGTCTTTAGACTTAATTCTTACAACTCCAATGGAGCTGGCTGAGGATGACGTCCCTGACATGATTTTGATGAAAACCTGTTAAAATAACTGTGTCATTTTTGCTCTCTATTAATCAATACTCCAAAGCTTCCATTGGGGATCTCCTGTCACATTCCTACAAGAATCCCCATTCTTTCTAGCGAGGTGAGGAAAAGCATGCAGTACTCCATACTTGTGTGTCTGCTATGAGCTGAAAAGACCAATATAACCAGCACTGCAGCTAGACTGTGGATCTCAAACGCTGCTGGCTCCCAAGATAAATGTAACAACAAACTCCTCCCTCCCCTGAGCTGCCATTCACCTGCTTGGTACAGATTCTTCCCAAGTCAGCAAGGCTCTCCCAGAGAGCCAATTGATCAAGAGGACATTTCACAAATACAGTGTCTGCCACTGATGTGGCAGTGNAGTCAGCAAGGCTCTCCCAGAGAGGACATTTCACAGGTACAGGGTCTGTGGTGTGGCAGTAGATCACAGAAGGAACTGGAATATAAGGTCCATTGAAAGCAGGATTCATACTGTTCCATTTAAGAAAAATAATTTTTGGAGCAGTTTTGATTAATGTGTGCTTATTGTCAGCATTTGTAGAGATTCTCCATGTCCATAAAAGTTCTTCATCCAGCCCTTTATGCCAAAGAGTACCAGCCTGGCTTCACCTCCTTTGAAAGCTAATCAAAATAGGTGCTTCCATTCACTACTTAAATTCAGTCCTGCATTCATTCTGTCTAATTTGGGAGCACAAGAGCGTTTTTACAAGAGTCAGGAGAGGCATCCACAACTTCAGCTCTTAGGTGTCTGAATTAACCTTTGGGAAGTATCTTTGTCTTTTCACTAACTATAGAACATGCCTACAGATCTGGCCTCTCAGCAGAAATGGTTTTAATTTGAAAGTCTAAATTTAGCTGGGATGCCACTAGTAAGATGTCTTAGTCCAGAGGGACTTTAATGGTACATTTCATTATCCAACTGGAATATTTTTATCTCCACAATCACTGGCTCGTTTTGTTTGTTTTAAATTAATAAACACAGGCTACAGTTTTCAAACGCGCGTTTTGCAGCAGACATCTAAAGGGGGCAGAACCTTGCTTTCTGCGAAGCCGGCTTTTGCTGCTAAGCGCGTCAATGAAGACGAGGAGCGGGAGCCGGGTGCGTTTCGGTGCGGCGCTGCTGGCGGCAGTGACATTCCCGGGGCGGAGGCTGTGCGGGGGAAGCGCAGCGGCCCGGGAGCAGCGCCGTGCAGCGGCGGCCGGACCGGGATGCCCGTGCCCGAGGTGGCCGGACCGGGA